>VYZS01014433.1:5386-19251 GCA_013400695.1 Neodrepanis coruscans | reverse complement strand
GGCGAAACCGCTGCCCTGCCGTCGCAACATGGCTCGACCGTTTTTACTTTCACTTTTTAGCCCCACGACAATAAGATAAGCTGGGAAACTCAGACTGAGCAGTATCTCAAATTCAATGGTGTAGGTCAGATTTGTGGGAGGTGAGGCAGTTTGGAGCTGCAGATACTGGCAGTGGACAATTTCTGGCTCTTTCTACATCGGTTGATTCAGAATCCTGAAAAAATAAGGTTAATGAGAAGATCAATGGCTGTGTGGGTAGAAAAAAAAAAGTCTTCTGATTCAGCATATTCCAACATAGATAAAATTGTTTTCCCAGGGAAGCACTGGCTGGATTGTAACATACTCTCACTGGGGACACAGATCTGTCCAGGTGTCCCACTTCATGCAGAGCATGTAGGGGTGGTGGCAGCTCATTTCCTTCCCACTGAATCCTCCTGGCTGAATTTTGTTGCTGTCCCTCCACCTGAAGCATTTGCAAATGCATGAGTGGTTCAAGAAGCTGCCCTGAGGCAGGTGAACCTGTTTCACCCAGACATCAGGAAGCAATAAGGGTTGTTATCTCTGTGCACAGGAACATGTTTCTTTCAACAGAAAGGCATTACTCCTTTAAGGAGAGATGCTTCCATGAGCTGGTGTTGCTCAGCTTGACTCTCAAGCTGCCAGAGAAAGCCAGAAGAACAGGGAGTTTCCAGCTAAAGGATCTGGTCCCAGCTGGTGTTTGACACTCAAAGCATGTAAGTAATAACAAAGGTGTGCTAATTTCCAGCAGACAAAGATTTGACCTTCTTAAGGCATCTTTTAAGACTTTTTGCTGTTTCTCATATGGACAAGGCTCTGCCTGATGGCCAAGGACTGCAATTAGGTCGTTCTTGCTTATAAGTGGTGAGAATTTGGACAGGACTCGATTAAACCTTGGTTACAGACTGCACAAAGCTTCTGTAGAATTTTAAGTCAGAGAAAGACAGTTTGGAAAGGTCTCACCATGACCCTTTAAAAGTTCAGGGTGGCACCTCCTAAGCAACTTCAAAACTAGTTCACAAACTTTCTCCAATGGAAACTACAGCACTGTAACTCTATAGGGGAGAGTTACTGTAAGTAACTGGGGAGAGATATGTTGCATTAAAAAGGATTTGATGATCTTGGAGGTTGTTTCCAACATCAATGATTCCATTATTCTAGATATTTAAACCTGAAGTAACAGCAGCAATTTAATTAATAATTTAATCATGAAACAGAGCCCCTCTTTCTCCAGTATAGCTCCTACACTGCATCACCTCACAGTATCATTCCCAAATCTAGTCACCAAGGAATAAAGGGCAGGGAGCTGATCACTTTAAAACCCACCAGGCATTAGAGGTTGGTTTCCCACAAGAGTGTTATTGCTGGAGAAATTCACTTTGTTCCTGAGGAGTGATGGGTCTTGGCTGCACAGTGACACAACTGCAACCAGAGGCACAGAAGTGCTGCACCAGACACAGCCACATTATTTAGCCTGTCCCACTGTGAGAGGTGATGGGACACAGATCCAAAGACTCTTCCCCTGGGAGGGATTTTGGCTCAGTTCATTCACTTTCAAAATGTGGGATGGCTCTGGAAATGGTCAAAAGGAGAGATGTGAGAGTCAGGCTGACCCTACCAGTGGAGGTTCTGGGTGATTCAAAGAGCTGCTGGGCAGGGTTTCCTTCATGAGACTGCAGTGGATTTCACTAGGGGTG
This sequence comes from Neodrepanis coruscans, assembly GCA_013400695.1. NCBI lineage: Eukaryota > Metazoa > Chordata > Aves > Passeriformes > Philepittidae > Neodrepanis > Neodrepanis coruscans. The sequence goes on along the minus strand of VYZS01014433.1, from coordinate 17,536 downwards.
TCCACCCAGTCTGTCTGCACACCAGTCCCAGAAATGTAGGTCCCAGTGACAGGACAAGGGGGAATGGCTTCAAATTGATGGTGGGCAGGTTTAGATTAGATTAGGAAGGAATTATTCCCTGTGAAGGTGTTGAGGCACTGGAACAGGTTGCTCAGAGAACTTGTGGATGCCCCATCCCTGGAAGTGTTCAAGGCCAGGCTGGGTGGGGCTTGGAGGAACTTGGGATAGTGGAAGGTGTCCCTGTATCTGGCAGAGGGGTTGGAAGTGGATGATCTTCACAGAATCACAGAATATGCTGAGTTGGGGGGGACCCACAAGGATCCTCAGGTCCAACTCTTAGCCTTGCATAGGACCGTCCCCAGGAGTCACTCCATGTGCCTGAGAGAATCATCCAAGGGTCCCTTCTAACCCAACCCTTCTAGGATTCCATGTAAGTTATTTCAGAATATTGAGTCTTGAGTTTTACAAGTGAAAAGGGACATCACTGGTATCCCATTATCCAACACTCAACAATATCCATTAGAGTTGAGTTGGGCTGTAGGAAAAACTGCAGCAAGTGATTAAAATGATCCCTTTTCCCGCCTTGTAATTTGATGAATCACCTTAACTTTGACTCTTGCTTAAACAGATGTGATTAAGAAGTTGTGAGTGTTATCTTTGAGGAATGAGGTGATAACTTGGAGTGTTTAAGTTGAAAAAGTCAGTCCAGTGATGAGCCTGAGTGCACAAATACATGAGACAATCACATCAGCAGCAGTGCCTGGCTGTGACTTGTGCTTTCTGAATTAGTTCTGTGTTTCAGATTAACAACAGCATCCTTTACTCAATTACATCAACATTCCTGATGAGTTTGTTTTCATATTTGTTAATTTTCCCACAACAGTAAGTTTTGGAGAGTGCACATACATTATTAATGAACTGAAATTGCCTTGTATTTGATCAGTTATCTTTCACCCAGGTGTTGGTATCTCATAGAATCAGAATCTATTCCTGAATGAAAATCCTTCCCCCTTTGTTTTGCCACTGCCTTGTTTCCATTAAATGATGCTGGCATAATTCAACAAATAAATAAACCTCCCACCTTCACTCTGATTTTCACCCTCCGGACAAGAAATTGCCACGGGAAAGATATTTCCAAGAGTTTTGCTCATGCTGTGTGTACAAGTCAGGCTGATTTCAAGTAAAATGGGTGATAAAGCTCATTGGATTGCAGGAGACAAGTTGCACTCCTTCCTGTACCACTGTCCCCCTGGAATACCCTGGTCAAGTCACTCGGAGGAGTTTTCTCTACCCTAAGCTTAGGCTCTGCCTTAAATGAGTTTCCCAGGCAATGGAAAGACACAGCCATCTCCAAGGAGTGGCTCAGCTGATGCTAAAATGAGAGAGGGAAGAATTAACTACTCACTAAGAGTCTCTCTGCCTCTAATTAACTCTCACAACAAATAAAAGAAATCAGACAAATTATCTGGGTGAGCTAGAAAAGGTGGCAGAGCTGCCACCTCACTTGCCCTTAACTTCCAGATAGTTACATATGAGTCACAGAGTTATGAGTGAAAACCACCTTTGGTCAAGTTTTAATGATGATACACCCTCGTGCTGGGGTTTGGTTTGATCCAACTAACAATTTAAGAAGAACAAAAACAAACCTGAAAAAAAGTCTTCAGTGTAAATCTGCTCCCAAACATCACTGTTCCCAGCCAGATCTGGTTACAGGCTCTGAAAATAAATCTCACTGCTATGGGATGCATAAAAGAAAATTTGGCTGCACAAGCTCTACATGAAAAAAATAAAGAGAAAAAAAAATGAGATGGGAGGGAAAAGACCTTTTCAAAAATGTTTTAACAAGTAAATGTGGCAAGAGCTGAAATGTGCAGCCCAATTCAACTCCCAGTTCAGCTGCCTGAACATCTCAGAACCCATTGTAATCTCAGGCACTGTGGGTGGATCCTTCCCAGCCTCTCCTAAATCCTGTCTCCTCTCTAGAGCCACCCACAGATCCCCAGGTAGGGTAGTGCCACCAGATGCCTCTGTTCAGGCAACTGAATCCTGCCCTGGAGTCCCCCTGGAGCTCATGGAATTCTGCTCTTTGAGTTAAATGGGGACATTTTAAGGACTATCTGAGCATTCTGGGATACTCAGATTTTGACAGACTTTTAGCAAGTTGCAAGTGGGAACATGGGAAGTATTTTAAGCAGTAGGAGGAATTCTCAGTGCCAAAGGCAGAGGGAAGCATCTGGGCCCTGAAGCAGATTGCGAATTTTCACTCAGAGCCGAATTGAGGTTGAGAGTTGTGCAAATCTCACAACATTTTGGTCCAAAAGGATGGAAATAGTTATTGCAAATCCATCTCTAATTGACACTCTGATAAATTGTTAAATCTTTCCCTGAGCTCAAATGCACATAAGTCCAGGTGGAATAGACTAAAGTAGGTCAGAGCCTCTAATTCTATGCATCTCTCTAGCACTTTTAAGACACTGATCAGACTAAGCAGAATAAGCCTATCAGCTCTAACAGGACTTGGCCAGACTTCATCATTTATCACATTCTCCACAGAGTGACTAATAAAATCAGATTCCTTTATGGCATTCAAACATGTTCATTTTCACCAGGTAAACAGAGATTTTGTGTGTAGGGCTTGTCGCAACATTCTAATTTTCATTCAAGTTAGCATTCAAAAATATGAATGAGGTCGCTGAAAATTAGAACTATCAGCCTAAGGGAAACATTTTGAAATTTCCCTTCAGGCTTCATTGCTGCCAGGAATTTCAGTCTGACAAAACTGATTGTTGTTGTTTGGTTTTGCTATTACTGAGCAGGAAATGTCAGTGTGAGAGTCAAAGAAAAGCTGCTGATTTATTTTTGAAGTGCTTCATCAAACAGATACATTCCTGCTGGATACTGAATTCCACAGAATCAACATGGTTAACTTAACTAATATTGTCTCAGGTTTAAAACACAAATATTAGGGGTAACAAGTCACCTTCAGCAGAGTGGGCACACTCATTATCACCTCATGACATCAGCCCATTTACTGTGGGCTTGTCAGAGTGTGTCTAGATTGGGGATTTAAATTGCACCTGCATTCTCTTTGCTGTCACTTCGCCTTGTGTCCACATTTGGAGCTGGGCAGCAAATATTTCCACCTGACACAGATGAAATTCAGTCCTTTTCTCTAAGTGGACTCAAGGCCAAAGCTGCACAGCACTGCACTGGGTGGGGCAGCCCACCTGCAGTGAGGGCTCATGGCACCTCCTGCAAGAGAAAACATGAGCTCTTCCTCCTAAGAACCTTGTTAGAGAGAGGGTTGAACATCTCTGGAAGGCCCATGCAGCAAGATGAGAGGATGCAGAGATCACCTGTCAGCTGGCCAGCACCAGGATCCCACAGAGAAACAATGAATGCCACACAAAATGCACAGAATGGCTCTTAGGAGTGATGTTCATCATCTTACAAAGAGCAGAAGCTGAATTTCAGGAGCTGTCTGCCCATCACTACTTTCCTTTTGTCCAGCTGGCTGAAGATTTTGGATCAGTGGACACAGAAAGGTGTGGAGCTTGCCTTGACTTCTGTTTTGGACACAGGTTTGAGACAACTCCGAAACACCTGTGACCACTGTCAGAACAGGGATGGCCGTGACAAGACCTCTGGAATAGAGACAACATGATTCCAAAAGAATTTAGAATTTAGTAATTTGTCTCAGTATTCATGGTAATTTCATATTTCCAACAAAAGCAGGTTTCTATTTCTTACCTTTCTTGGCCATTTTAACACATTTGTGTTCCTAAACTAGGTGCTGCACTAGACAGGGAGGAGGGGAGTCAGCTTCAGATACTACCAAAACCAGAATGGTTTGGGTTGGAAGGGACTTAAAAAAAATCAATTAGTTCTGGTCCCCCTCTCAAGGGGGGCATGTCTTTCACTAGGCCAGGTTGCTCAGGACCCAATCCAGCCTGGCCTACTCCAAAATAAAGATTAACAACAGCAATTTCAGTTTCAATATCCCTCTAATTCCCAGTTCTATTCAAGCTCCTTCATTATGTATTTGTTGAGTGATTTCTTCATTGCAAGCACTTTGAGGAGGAACTCACCCACATTTTTTTAACATATTTGCAGTTTCTCTGTTATCAGAACCAACAAAAGCCATTTTGTTCAAGCACTTTGATGTTGGGTTTTGCATCTATAAAATGTTATTGTAATAAATTGACTGAAAGATGCACATGCAAAACACAGAACTTCAGAGGGGTCACAAAGTTAGAAAGGATCCATATGGCACCTTTTTATGCCTCTGCAATGCACAGATTTCAGACATATTGGGTGCTGGATTAAATCAGATTAAATCAGATTAAATGCTTATCTCTTGGTCAGGTTGGTGGAATAAAAACATGAAAAAGAGCAGACAGGATCAAGTCACCATTTGTCATTAGTGTGTTGGTGCCAGAAGGCCACACTGGGAGGATACAGTGCCTCCAGCCTCACCTTGGATGCACTAATTCCTCAAGACAATACCTTTAATTTTAAGTGCAACCCCCTTGTTTCTCTGGCATCCAACACACAATTAAATTGCACTTATTCAGGTGGGAAATTCACTTGTCATAAGCTCCCTGGAAACAACATGCCTTTTTTCTCCGAAGTGTCTCTTGCAGGAAAATAGCATTTGTACTTAAAGATTTATCTTCATGAACTGCAAAAAAAGGTCTTGTCAGGCCAAAAGTGAGTAAATGGCTGAAGTTCTTTGGGAATGTTCTTTGCTTGGCAGGACATACCAGCTCATTTTGCTCTTTTGAAAATGAAAAGTGCTATAAAACCAGGGTGTTTGGTGTGAAGCTGCAATTGCTCCAGCTCCAGTAGTGTTTTGTTATTTCTTCCTGAAATATTCCTTGTCCCAAAGGTCTATTACACTGAGATACATTAACATCATCCAGATCTAAAAATTCTGGGATTAATACACCACAGTTCATGGTGTATCAATCTCTCCTGAGTACCATTTTATCTACCATGGAAAAACTTCCAGTCTATCTCTTTTCTTGCAAGAAAAACTGATTTCTTCCATGTCCTGTATATTTACTCCTCTCCTACAGAGTTTAACAAAGCTCTGGGTATAAGGGTGACTTGCATTTTGCCTTGTCCTCCTTGCAAGATGGACTGTCAACTGCAATGACAAACTGAAGCCACCATTACCATATACAAGGACACTATAAACTATTAAATGCCACAGGAAAAGATACAGTGAGGGAAAATCAAAGGGCAAGCCCTTGGAATGGACATATACATGACAGCAAAATGTATCTCTCTCTCTTGGGAAGCTGCTGATTGAGGAGAGACCTACAGATTTCAGGACTTCACTTCCAGCACCTCACCCCTCCCAGTTTTGCCTCAGTTACAAGGATTACATTACATATTCCAGTATCATAACTCCTGCTAGTGGAATGGCAGGGAACCAACCTAACAATGCCAAAGGAAGAGTATCTGAGAGACAAACAGCCTTTAGAGCATGAACAAAACACCACACAGCCCCAGCACAGCTGCAGTCTAAGGACAAAACCAGCACTAAACCAGGTAATGATTAAACAGCACTATAAGGGATGTTATTGGGCTTTGCTTAGCTCCCTGCTACAGCCAATGCTTTCACAGGGTTTTGGCACATAGTGGGTAAGAAGGAGCAGAACATCAATTTTTGTGTGCAGTGAAAGTGCAGGGAATTTAGGAGCATCAGTACTGAGATGTGAAAAAATCAATCCAAGAACAGACTGCAGTTCAGCTCACTGTCGCTGTTTAGATGCTGAAGTTTTCACTTGGATAAGCACAGAGCTGCCTCACTCACATTCTCCCTTTCTCCATGCAAGTGATGCCATGGGAATGGCCACCTGTATGAGAGCTGGACCAGAAGCACCAAGTGAATCCAGACTTAAAGTTACCATGTATTGATCATACAACTGCTAAAAGGCATCCATGACCCTCAAGTGGTCCTTGTTCAATCCTCTGAAATCCCTTAAGGGATTTACTTTAGGATTGAAATATCTTAGGCATTTAGATTAGAGAGAGGTGTTTGATCCATGTCCCCTTTATCATCACTTCAATCCCAAAGATCTCTCAGTGCCAGTCACTCGTATCTGGGCTCCAGTTGTATTGACTGTAATGGGATTGCTCTCACTGCAGCCTGCAGACCTGTTCAGCTCCCCCCAAATTAGATCTTTAAATTTGACCAGCTGAGCTGACAAACCCTGGCAGGGGGGCTGGAACTAGATGATCTTTAAGGTCACTTCCAACCCAAACCATTCTGTGATTCTATGAATCTCTGATGTCCTTCCCAGCATTATTCTTGGGGCTTCACCTGTCATATTGTGATGGGGAAAGGCTTATCTGCAGAGATTCCAGCACAGCACTCCTGGAAGTGCCAGGAACAGAGCAAAGCCATCAGGAGCCACTTGCTTTGCTGGTGTAAAATGCAGAACTCTTGTATTTGTAGCTGCCTGCCAATCTCTAACATTGCTAGAGACAGAAGAGCAGTGTGTGAGTAAGAGGACAAGGCTGCTGCCTTTGCCTGTGAGAGCTGAGCTTCCACCTCGGAGGGGGAACAGCCAAGAGCAGGCAAAGAACTGTTTAAAAACACAGCACAAAACCAATTAAAGAGAAGAGTCCCAACTGATGGGTCCTTGAAGTACCTCAGCACCGTGAGAGCTCTTAAACCTTCAAGCACTTTGAATTGCAGCATCCATAGGCAATAGCTGGTGATGCAGCAAGGAGTAGCCAAGGATGAGATGCCTGAATGTGGCTAATATTGCCCCATCAGTGATCCTGTGTGACATCTTGCTGTCTTTGCTTTAGCAAACAAAGACTCTCAAGGTTTGATGGGGCCATTGTTTCACTGGAGATGACGTGAGTTCTTTCCTGGGCTTTTTTACTCTGTGCAATTTGAGGTCTTATTACCCCTGTTTGGGGTACAAACCTGTTTGATGATGCTCAATCTGAGGCTGCTGTACAACCAGAAATGGTGGATCTACCTACACCAAGGTGAGAATTAAGCCAAATCCTTCCTGACAATGTCAGACTTCCCACATTATACACAGTGACAACAGACCCACACGTTGGTCTGTCGTATACACTCAATCTGACAACAACCCGGTGGATTTAACACACCAGACTACAAGTTAACTCCCAAATCTAAACCAGATATTTCTGTGAGTTCCTGTGAGACTCCACTTCATGCTTTTGTGCCCTTTATCTCAATGAAAGATGCCTTGAACCATCTGGAAATAATTGCCAACAACTGTTAAAGACATGTTGCTGTAGTGGATTAATAAGTAATAATATGAAATATTCAAACTTCACATAAAAACTTTGGATTCCAGAGTTGAAAGCAGAAAGCCTGGAACATGTAAGTCACAGTCATACTCACCTGGTTTTAGTATTGCCATTTTCTTTGATTTTTAGCACAAAAAAAATTACTAGAATATCTTTTAGAGGTAGGTTCCCAAAAAGTAATGTTAGTTAGAATTGTGAACTTTCTGTGGAGTTGTACTCCACATTCTTGCAAACTTGTTGAACAGTCCAGGTTTGCTTCAAGCTGGATGCAGATTTCTCAAGAAAGGTCATGAACCCTGATAATACCTTTATAACCATCCCAGCTTTAGAAAGATTTCTCGGGAAAATTAAGTGCCTAAAGGCTAAACTGCATCCTGTTTCAGAGCTCCCATGTTAAAGTCATATTTATAGGGTATAAATTAGCTTTGTCTGTGAGTAGCTCTGTGACCTTTAAGCCTTCAATGTAAAATCCTGTAGTTTTTGGCTTAAAGTAAATTAAAAAACCACAAACCAGGTAGTTAAATGGATAAAATGATACAGCAGCAATGGAACACAGATGTTGTTCTGTTCCTGCAAAGACTGTCCTTTCAACCTCCAAGCTGTCTATTCTATTTACTCTCCAAAATATGTATTATATTTAACATTAAAATGAGAGCTTGCAGCGACGGGCAACTTTGCCCATCTGTTTCTGCTCTGAAGTGCTCAGTATTTTAGGAAACCAATAAAAATAACAGAGCAGGAAGAGCCAAGTTTTTGCCAAAGGGACTCGTTGTTTCGGATCTGTTCTGGGAGAACTGGCCCCTTCCCAACAAGGTGCACATAAAAGTCCACCCTGTGCTGGGTTGTAACAATACCCAGCCTTGCCTGGGAGCATATAGAGGCAATAAAGCTGCTGGATCACACTGCAAAGAGCTTGGGGCCAAAACTGGGCCTGATGTGCCCCTCCTAAATGCTCCTCTTTGAAGCCTTTGCATCTGATACATCTCTAAAACTGCCTTTGGGCTTGACTCACTGAAACCACTCAGGGCTTTTTTCCATTTTCTTCATCCTCTTTTTAAGCTGTAAACACATGCCCCAGTGTCTTCTTGGGGGATGGAGGGAATGATTTGGCCTTTTCTGAACTTTTGCTCTCCTCTCACCTCTACACCTGAAGGTGTCTGTGACAGACACTTTGGCTGCTGACTGAGACTCCTGAGTATTTCAGCTCCAGGATGAACTCTTGAATGTTCCCAGCTGCAGTCCTTCTCTCTGGCTTCTCCCTAACCTCCTGATCCTGGCTCTGCTGCTCCCTTACCCTCCCCATTCACCTTCTTTCCACCCAAGACTGTGATATAACCTCACTGACTTCCCAACCATGTCAAAACTGTTTCTTTAGGCATCAAGAGGAGCTGAGCTGATGGAGAAGGTGGAGGTGATAATAGGATGGCATTGATGGCTCCCTGGATGCCTGTGGGGAGCAACAGGCATTGTTAAAGATGTACTGCTTACTGCCATCTGCAATTCTCTCCAAACCCATGCTTAAGACCCTCATTCCTGTCTACAACTTCCTCATGAGGGGAAAAGGAGGGGCAGGCAATGATCTCTTCTTTCTGGTGACCAGTGACAGGACCTGAGGGAATGGCACGAAGCTGAATCAGCGGAGAGTTGGGTTGGAAAAAGGTTCTTCTCCCAGAGGGTGTTTGGGCCCTGGAACAGGTTCCCCAGGGCAGTGGTCAGAGCACCAAAGCTGACAGAGCCCAAGGAGTGTTTCAACAACTCTCTGAGGCACAGGATGTGACTCTTGGGGATGGTCCTGTGCAGAGCCAGGAGCTGGACTTGATGTTCCTTGTGGGTCCCTTCCAACTTAGGGTATTCTATGATTCTATGCTATTTCTCTATTATAAAAGAGTCCATCCATTAAACTCCATGAGTAACATTTGACACATGGAGCAATGCCCAGTGGTCTTTTGAGGGAGCAGTTGTGCACTTGAGTGGACACCAGCAAATACGTGATTTACCTAGAGGAATTTAGGACTCAAACTCAGTACAGAAAGTCTCATCCAGAGGCCACCAGAGTCACTGAAAAGTCTCTGGACCATAGCTGGGGGAGGTTTGCCAAGAGCCCAAATGCCACAGCATTAGAGATCGCTTATGGTTATTACTGACATTCCCATCCTGCTGCTTCTATTAACACCATTTTCTCCCCCCCCTTTCACCACTCCTTCTTCTCTTTTTTTTCAGCACAAAACCCAGTCTGCCAGACAATGCATTCACAAGTTAACACAGTGCAACAGACTGTGACTACATTAGGAGCAACTAACAGGCAGGTTTTATATCTGAGCTCCAGGGAACGAGTAATGAAATAGGAGGATGGAGCTCAGCACCGCTGTGAAGCTGAGCAGCTTCAGCTATAAAAAGAATCCTTTTACACAGGAATATAGAATGAAATACTGTCTGAAAGCCTCTCTGCTTGGAGAGAAGCATTAAGCAGCACATCAGCACCAAGCTGATGAGAGAGCACCTGGACTGGACACGTGCAGAAGACAGGTGTCCACGGGCCAGGACTGTGGAGTTCCTCCTAAAATCTGACTTCCAAAGGGTGAATTCAGGCGTGGTGGAGCCAAGGAGGTTTATCTGGGCAAGTGGGGTTCCAGGTCTGGCTTGCTACATGTGAGCAGGTGCTTCACACATGGCTTTCCCCATCTCTATGTTTGGAAGTTGTTTTAGGATGCCACAGGATGAAATGTGATCATATAATTGTTACTGAACTCCTCTAAGCAATTTTAAAGGATTGTGGAAATTCTTTGTACAAGCTACAGCTACAGCAGTGCTGACATTGCCCAAAACACTCATGTTTGCCTTAGGATCCTGGGCCAGGACTTCAAGTAGGGCTTGAAGTGCAAAGACTCCAAGTGTGAACACTAGGAAGGGTTTGTCACCCATCACTTGAGAGCATCTGTCATTTCACTGCTTACCCTGGGTCAAATCCCAGCAACTCCTGGGAACAGCATTTCTCACAGAGAGTATCTGGAATTTGTTTTGAGACATCAAGAGTTCAGTCCCTCATTTCCTTGGCTGCAATGACAACTTCTTCTGGAGTAAAAAACAGGGTCCTTGCTGCCTGAGTTTTCCTTTGCCATCCAACACTGGTTCTTGCTGTTTTGCTGTATTTTAAATAGCTTCTTAAGTACTTTTGCCTTTTCTTGTGGAACATAGACTTCTGTGCTGCAATCAGGTCACCTCTCAATCATCTTTCTGACAACTTGAAGAGACTGAGCTCATTAAATCACTTACCAAAAGTGCTTCCCCCAGTCCTCAAGTCATTTTATGTATTTCTTCTCCTCCTGCATTAGTTTATCCATATCCTGACACCAAGATTCACAAGGATGGATCTGACAGTGCTCTCAGTTAAGGTGTTTTTTTGACCAACTGCTCCTCTCCCCAAATACCTAAAGGGTTGATCAGACACCCCTCTCCAAAACACACAAAAATTCCCAGTCTGTGCCTACCAGGGCAGACTGAAAAAAAATTGTCTTCAGCGTTTTCCAAACACAATCACCTATTCTCAAAAAATTACCTGCATTCTTAGAGACAGCAGATTGCATTTGTCTGCAATAAAAAGACCATTTGCACAGCCCTCACTGACAAGCAGTCAAAATTGCCCTCTCTAAATGTCTTGTCTTCATTATTATTTATAGCTGCTTCATCATTTTGACACCTACAAATTTTAGTGGCTGTGATTGCATATTTACTTTTGGATCATTAATGACATTGTTGATAGTGCTGGGCTCAGTGCCAATCTCGTAAAATGCCAGTAAAGCATCTCAAAAAGTCATTTCATTAGCTACAGGAACGCTGTTGCCCTTGTTCTTTATCATTAGAAAGTGTTTCTACAGACAAGAATATCTATGTATATGATCTATTGCTCATTATTGTCCAAAATAATGCTCAATATTAATTAAAAACATTTGAAAGGTGCTTTGGTGTGTCTATTCACAAAGCTTTCCAATTTCCCTTGATCAAGTGTGCAACAGACCCATGTTTAATAAAGCCACACTGACACAGGGTAATTGCATTGTGTCTTCACTAATCAAAATCCCTTATCAGCTTTTCCATAATTCTGCCCAGGGCTGGAAATCCAATAAACCAGCATATAGTTAACTGGATTATTTGGTAGTTAAACATCTAAAATTATTTGCTTGCTGAGTTCTCAAAAATGGTACGACACAGCCCATTGAATCCAGAAAAGATGAAATGCACAAACATTTCCAATTGTTTGGCCTCAATCCATTTTCAAAGTGTGACACCAGGCTCTGACACAGGGGCTGTGGCAGATGGAGCTGCAGTGGAGCTGCTGAGATCGAATAAAAGGTGTTCTCAGCTCCTCAGCCACTTAAACACCTTAACACCAACCTAACTTTGTTTATCTATATAATTGTAAAGCCTGCTCATCCCCATGGCAACCAAAATACTATAGAGCACCCAACAAGGAACTGAGTTTGGGAGGAACCTTTTATCTCTCCGTGTCCCTGCTTAGCTCTGCATTAATCCCCACAACTACTCACTTCACACTCAGGCTGCAAGCTCAAGTGAGCACAAATGTGTGAACTCACAGCCACGAAAGAGGTTTCAAGATGCATCTGAAGCTTACCACTTGAATTTATGGATGAGTTAGCCTGCTTCTTTCACTGTGAACAGTTTTGTCTCACAGCTTCAGGGAACTCAGGACTTACTCCATCTCATGAGAGCAGAAACACTTCTCAGGAAATTGAAAGTGTTTGTGACCTCCTTTCTTGGTTGTGTCTTGAGTATTTTTTTTAACAGAAAAAGTTTCAGATCTCTTGATATGATCCAGATCTAGAGACAGTA
>VYZS01014430.1:0-11595 GCA_013400695.1 Neodrepanis coruscans | reverse complement strand
TTGCTTAAAGTTCTATATTTTTTGCTGGTGTTTTCCAGGCAGGGACAGTCAGTGAAGTTACCACTGCAATTTAGAAAGTTTGGGAGGTTTTTTCTTTTAACCTGTGATTTACATCAAGCAACAACTGGAGCATCTGAATGGTAAGAGTCCAGTTGACCAGAAAAAAACCTGAGGACTTTACCTTTCTCATATTTCTCATATTCAAGTCTGTAGGATGGTAGGAAGGGATTTACCTGAAAATTCACACCATGAACCTCGGCTTTCCTTTCTGGTTGCTATTTTGAAAGTTTTCTGTAGCAATTAGACAGTGAATTATTGAAAAGTGGAAAAATGCTGTAAGAGTAACAGTAATAAATAGAACCTGCATCAGTAGTTTTGTTGTCTGAGGTAGAGTATTTTCTCAACCTAAATATATTTATGCAAACCTGCTCAAAGCTGGACCCTCTCTTTTGTTGTGGGGCCATAGATCCTGATTTAAAATGCATGGCTAAGTTTAAAACTTTAGTAAGGGCCAATCTCTGAATAATCCTTTAAGGATTATTGTAATTAAGGGACTAATCCTTAGATGCTTCTTAATTTGCGTCCGTTTTAAAATCGAGTGCCACTTCTTTCATCACAAAAGAGAGAAGAAGAGGTGAAAATGACAAAGGTTTGAACATTAACAGCTTTTCCTGTCACCTCATGCATTTTAGCAATACAGATAGGTGAAATATTTAAAACCAGGAGGTCATTAAAACCAAACGAACCACAGAACCTTATCCTCACAAAAAAAAAAGCATACCCATAAAAACCAAAAGAGATTTTAAACACGGAGAAATGTGGTGATGGTAAGAAACATTCTGTGTGCAGACAAGGCAAGTACAACTTAAAAAGGCACATTTTAAGTTGGCAGCTTGTGAATCCTCTTTCCAGGAACCCTCAAATGCTTATCTGCGTCAACCCATCAACCCTCCCCGACAAAAAAATTGCTTTTCTCTCCATTAGAAGACTGTCTTAAGAACACATCAGTGACAGCCGTTTTTCTAATCACTCCACCATTTATATTTATTGTTTATCTCGTTAACATGGAAAGAGTAAATTGGGGAACATAAGTTTTAAAATTTAGTGGAGAGGGAGATATTAAAGTAATTAAAATAAGGATGCACAGGAGTGAAGGTTCATGAACTAATGCAAGAATTCTTGAGGTTCAAGACTGGTGCCATACCCGCCGTGCACAGTCAGGGAAAGGAAGAAATGAGGTACCATTGCAAGGCTAAAACACCTGTCAGTAGCACCAGGCTATACCTGGTAATCACCTGCACTGTTTGAAGAGTGGTCATTCCCTCCGCTTGCAGCAGTAGATATTGGCAAGACACACCTGTATGCCTCTGATCCTGCATCTGTAAAATGAGAATATTTACAGATGTTTACAAAGCAAAGAAACCTCCACTCTAGGGATTGATGTTATGAGTAGAAAAAGACTGAGAAACAAGCAGTTCATGCAGCTCATGCTGTGTTAGAGTTGTGTGAATGTACAGAGCTGGAAGCTGTGTGAGTTGGAAAAAGGGCATAGAAAGGCTTCAAAATAAGGGTGAAAAATCATTAGGAGGCATGTGAAAAAAGGTTCAGTCTTGTTTATACACTCTGGAAGTAGCATATCTTTTTGTTTTCCTCTCTGAAACATATAAGTATTACAAAGATGCCGTGTTGGATTTTTTGGCAAGTCTTCAGGGGCAGGTGTTCAACATGTCATTATTCTACAGGCTCCATAAGAATGATTGCTCCATGATACACATTTATCTTTGATCTAATATAGTTTACAGGGTTGGTTTTTTGTTGTTGTTGTTTTTCCTCTTTTTTTTTTTTCCTTTCTCAGTGACAAATTACATTGTGCTTTATGGAAATGTAACATTTTGTATGAATGGCTGGGAGCAGCCATGTTGCATAGTAATAAGCAAGACAAAGTAGCTCCACTCTTATTTTCAACTGGCTCAGACCTTTCCATTAGCAAATTAAAATCTGCTCAAATTTATTTACTAATATATTAGGGGAAGCTTCAGGCTAACCTCTGTTGACCTGTATTATATAGCAAACAACTGTAGCAGTGAAAATAATTAATAGAATATATTGCACCTCCTGCTTGTTTCTCGCTCACACACCGAGGTCAGCTGGATAGTGGGTTTGCCATCTGCATTGTGTTACAAGGCCACATTTACTTAAAAATTATCAATTACATTTTGAAATTACTTCCTTTAAATGAACTATCTGTGTTCTGTTTTTAAAGCTTCTGAAAGCTTTTCTTTTTCAAAACTTAAGAGGAACTTTCTGTATTACCTGCAGATGCAAAAAGAGCAAACACTCAACAGCAACTCCTTGCTACATTAGTTATTGTCATACTAGGGTCACTCAGGTGGAAAGTATTGCAATAAATTTTCTATTCTGCTATGGCTGCTCCATCCCTGGCAGTGTTCAGGGCCAGGCTGTGCAGGGCTTGGAGCAACCTGGGATAGTGGAAAGTGTCTCTGCCCATGGAACGGGATCAGCTTTAAGGTCCCTTCCAACCCAAACCATTCTACAATTCTACGATTATATGAATGAGCATGAAAAACAACTGGTACCAATTAAAAAGCTTGATTCAGAGAAAAGGGGCTGCTGACAGGAATGTGATATGTGGGAACCCATTTTAGATGAACAGACAAGGATGTCGCAAAGCTGCATCACAAAGGACTATGGTGAGCTTTTACATTCTGGAAAACAGCTACTTCTGATTAAGAGGTTTTAATCTAATTTCTAAAGGAGAAACTGAGTATGAGACATATAAGAATAAGAGAAAGTTGTGAGGAAAAATTTAGTTTCCAACTGAACAGGCAGTAATTTACTGAAGTTTAGGTGTCAATAAAGTAAATGATGGGCATGTGTTCATGGTTCCTTTATATCAACACAAATAGCTACAACAAAAGCTGTCATATGGTGATCAGCTGGTAAGCCTCAACCCTACATAACAGATACAATTCTTAAGAAGGAAGTCAATGAGCCATTTTAACACGTCAGTGAAATATATTTTTATGTAGCTATGGATATATAAATAAATTTGCACATTAATGTATATGGTGACAAATTTCACACAATGAATGCAGGCCTATTTTATTATTATATGAATTGTGTCCTCTGGAAAACATATATTTCTAGACAATTTACTTAGTTTTTGATAACTTGTTTTTTGTTTAAAAGCAAACAGTAGGTAAATGTTCTAGAACGGTAGATCATCATCCTTCAAATATGTTTTGAAAAAGAGATCATTAACAATTTTATTATTTCTATAAACAACAGAAAATCTTCTCTAAAATAACCAGAAAATTCAGTCTGAGTATGTATTATTATACTGTATTTCATGCCTGGAAATAAGGAGATATTAGCCATTATGGATCACTGTTGACCTCTTGTGGTCCCATTGCATCATTACACAGAAAACTCTAGACTGGTCAGGGGTTGGACTTTGATGCTTCTTGTGGGTCTCTTCCAACTCTGGATATTCAGAGATTCCGTGATTCTTTGATAGACAGGAAATCCCTGGAACACTCCCTTAACCATAAAATGCACAAACCCAATACTATTTCTGTAGCATAATACTGGAACATAAAAATCACAATTTTTTAACAGGTGTCTTTAAATTAGCTTAAATAGTTCAATACTGGGAAAAAAATAAAGAAAAAGAAGAAAGATTCACTCAGAGTAAAGTTTTTTGTGTTAGGAGGAGTTATAAATGGAATGTCTAGTTCAGTGGTTCCCAACCTTTTTTGGATTATGAGAACCTGTCATCCTTTAATATTTGTTGGAAATAATGGATGGAATATAACGAGAT
Source organism: Neodrepanis coruscans (assembly GCA_013400695.1). NCBI lineage: Eukaryota > Metazoa > Chordata > Aves > Passeriformes > Philepittidae > Neodrepanis > Neodrepanis coruscans. Next base: position 7,754 of record VYZS01014430.1, on the reverse strand, counting down.
TAATTTGTCTGCAAATAAAGAAGCAAAAAAAGAGCAGCCAAGAACATCTGTTCTGAACTGAGAGGCAGCAGAGATGGGGAGGGAGCAGGGGACAGGTGTAAGGGGCAGGTGCACAGACAGGTGAGGTCTGTCCAGGCCAGCTCTTCTCAGACACTTGTAAGACTGAAAGAATTATACTGTAGTGATGAAAGTGAATTTCTGCTTCCATATCTCTGGAGTCTATTGCAGTGCTCAGCTTTACGTGTGATCTCAGGTCCGTAGAGTTGTTCTCCCACAGTGAAGCAGAGCTTTGCTGGTAATACCGGCAGGAAGGGCCCTCTTGTGGAAACACAGCACAGACCAGCAGAGCATTTTTCTGTTTATGTACACTTCCTCCCCGAAGAAGTAAGCATTACTTGTCAGCATCTGTTGATACTACATCAGTTTTTCATGCTTTCCAAAACTGTCACATCAGCTGGAGCACGTGATTTCTCCTGTGCAGCATCACAGCTATTTAGCAAATCTTCCTCATTCAGATGTGACATTACAAATACCACTGCCAACAGCCAGGTCTTTCTTTTCCAAAAGAAAAATAACAAAAATTACAAAACAAACAAATAAACAAAATTAAAAGAGATACAATACAACGTGATCTTCTTCTCTATTAAGCTAACCAAAAAGTAATAATTAGCAGCAGGAGAAAAGGCAGTCAGTGATGTGGTGTGTAATTACTGTGCTCCAGGTCTCATCTAGAAAGCAGTGAATCCAACAGGGATCTGTCCACTGATTCCTGTAGTCTGAGTAGAGTTCTATCCTGTAAACTTATTTATATGGTAGTCTTCACTCCACCAGACCACCAAACAAGAAATTATTTACTTCTCACTAATATTAATATTGTGTTCGAAATTGTTAATTTCTTGAAACAATGTTTGCGAGGTTCAATATTTGTTTTGAAGGGGGAAGGGGAGAGGAGGAAGATGGGAAGTAAAGGAATGAAGAACCAGATTAATTTCAGCACTGATGAAGGCAGCATTTTGGCATTTCCACATTTCCAAAGAAGCCATTCTAAGTAATTATTCCTTCTGGAAGCTCTACAGGCTCTAACTTTTTGTGGCAACAATCATGATCAATCAGAATACTGCTGCCAAGATCATTTTGCTGCTTGAGTATTTGGACATGGTGTCCTTGAAGAGGAAGACATTTTGGCTGCTCTTCTGTTTAGATGACACAAGAAACCTAACTTTTCCATCATTTCAGATGAAGATATCCTAAGTCTCTGCTAGAACTGTATCACAAATAAGAGCATTTCATTATTCCCCTTCGTCCTATTGTAACAGGCTGTGTTAAAAAGTCTGTCCCCGTCTCTCTTATAAGCCCCCTTTAAGTACTAAAAGGCCACAATAAAGTGTCCCTGGAGCCTTCTTTTCTCCAGGCTGAACAACCCCAGCCCTGTCTTGTAACTGCCTTGCAATATCTAATTTACCTTTTTCAGCAGTCCTGTTCCTTGTTCCCTGGGAGCAGAGCCTGACCCACATCCCCGGCTCCACCCTCCTCTCAGGTTGTTGCAGAGAGTCAGAAGGTTCCCCCCTGAGCCTCCTTTTCTCCAGGCTGAGCCTCCGCCAGCTGCTCCTCATCAGACTTGTGCTCCAGACCCTTCCCCAGATCTGTTCCCTTCTCTGGATACTCTCCAGCACCTCAATGTCTTCTTTTGTCTGGTTTTGTTATTCTTTCCCACCTTAAATTTTGAGGAAGGATATCTCCCTGATCTTTTCAAGAAGCTTCATTTTTCACTCATAAATTTTACTGTGGCATGAATTAAGGCTGGACAGATACATCAAAACCCACCATCTAAAGATTTAAGTATTTTAACCTATATCTTACGTCATCATGTTTTAAAGTACCAGGATGTAAGAAATTCCTGGAAAAAAAGATTTATCACTGCTTTCTGTTCTCATATATTTTCATATTCATTAAGAGTAAAGTGAAATGGCCCATGTGTAAAATTAAGATAAGCTGATGCATCAGGCTCAGAAAGTCATTTGAATGCTGTTGAAAAAGTTTCAAGCTGTATATTCATATGAAAACAATTTGCACTTTCTAAGTACGACTTAAGCAATAGTCTAGCAGAGCCCAGAGCTGAACAGACATTTAGAGACTCACCTTGGCATATTGTCTGCTTTCTTACTAGGGAAAACAAAACCAAATGTGTTAGTGTATGGATAAAAGAAATCAGCATTTTTAATTGTTATTAAAACAAATGAACAAAGCAGAACCCCCCTCCAACTCAATCACAGCAACTGGAATATTACAGGGAAAGCAAAGTTCTGTTGAGCTACATATATTTGTTAAAAAGCTTTGAATTTGCAGTTCTATGCCAAGCAGAAACAAGGAGATGATCACCTGTGGTTATTCTTCCCTACTACAGAACAGCCTCTGGCACTGGTCTAGGAGTTTTCCCTCCCGTGTGGGATGATAAATGGGCAAAGAGGAATCCTCTCCTAAAGAAATGAATGTAATCCTTAAAGAAATTTAACGGTGGTAATTCACAAATACGCCACGAGATGGCAAATTATTATTGCATTAGGCAGCTTGCAGTCCTCACAAGTGCAGCAAGGCATTCGACAAGAAAAATCAAATTACAATTGCTGAGATGGGGAAAGTGCATTTAGAAGAACATTTATGAAATCCAATGTTTCTTTCAAGACTGAAAGTAGTTTTGAAACTCTTTTCTTTCTCTGTGTTTAAACTTCATAGTGTTCTCTGACAGACTTCATAACGATGAGGGTTGTAAAGCACTGAAACAGGCTGGTCAGGGAAGTCACCACCCTGGAAATGTTCAAAAACCGTGTGAATGTGGCACTTGAGAACATGGTTTAGTGGTGACATAGTGGTGGTCCTGGGTTAGTGGTTGGACTTCATGATCCAACCTTAATGATTCTATGATTGCATTTTCCTCAGTAGTTTCTGTTTGGTTTAACTAGCAAAAATGAAGAACCTCATATCACAGTTACTTAAAAAATAATAGCAAAATATGTAACTGTTTGCTTTCAGTTAAGTGGACCCAAGACTACATGATGCAATTGCAAATAAATGTTTTTTTGCTTGGGTGGCTGTAGGAATACAAACCCAGAAAAGTTTAGTAGCTGCATGCACACATTCACTCTATAGCAGAATTACTCAATTGCCAAAAACCCGATCACTTCTGTTATATTCTGTCTTTTGCCCACAAGGGGAGTGTTCGTGCCTTTTAATTGGTGGGAACTACAGCTGCAGCATTCTCAGCTCTGCGTGAGGAACACTTCTAGCAGACCAGCTTTGTTCCAGCTGCAGAATCGGTGTCCCACCACCGAAGAGCTTGTTTTATTGTTAGGTGCTGAATACGGCCTTTTAACCATGTTGCTGCTTGAAAATCATCCTCTTGAAAAGACTGAAGAGAACGAAACTGTTCTGCCAGACTCTCTTCCCTTTGTTCTGCCGTGGAAGATTCCTCACTGGTTTGTTTGGCTTTTTTTTCCCCCTATCGCTCAAAGGATCGGCAGACCCTGCCCGGCATCCCGGCATCCGCAGTCCCTGCCTGGCTCCACTCCTTAGGAGTTTTCAAGACAGGGATGATGGTTGCTCTGATGCATCTGGAGCAAGTGACCTTCGGACCTTCGGAGGGACAGATAATCTGCGCTGCCACAGATACTACAGCAAACCCCGGCTGCAGGAACCCCCATTCCCGGGCTCTCCCCGATCCCGGGTGCCCTACAATCCTGGATTCTCCTTGCTCCGGGCTCCTCCTATTCCCGGGCTCCTCTCACTCCCGGCCTCTCCCCTCTCCGGCATTCCCCATGTCCAGTCCCGCCCGGGGAGGAGATGGCAATGACGGGAGAGGACCGGCGGGTCTGGGGGATCCTCTCGCACCGCACCGGCCCCACACACTGCGCAGCCTGGGCCGGGGTGCCCACCTGGAGGAGATGGGCAGCTCGGGCATCCTCTGCCTCAGCGGAGGAAGCAGCGCGACGTCCGCGGCAGCGCAGGCAGGTAAGGGTTCACAGGTCCCGGCTGTGAAGGGGGACGGGGCCGCGGGGGTGGTGCAAGTTTCTTGACGACGTGCAAGGAAAGAGCTTTTCAGATGCACCAAATGAAAACTTGGAAAAGGAATAATTGTTTCTGAGAGCTGATTATTTAAGTAATTTTTTTTTCCAAATCCATTTCACAGCAGATGGATGCTCATGGAGAAGGGAACCCGCAAAGAATGAGAAGACGATTGTTGAAGCAAGGTGCAATGCGAACACGACCTGCTCTTTCACGGTTGAAGCTGAATAAATTCTGTGTCTCGGCAGGTGGAAAGTGAAACCTGTCCTGGAGCAGTTCTAATGGATTCTGTGGTTAAGCCGCAGGCGCGCCAGAGCAGACCGTAAGTGAATGACCAGCTTTGTTAGAATGGGAGTCCTACAAAAAAGTCATTGCAAATCCCTTGTTTAGACCCAAAATGGTTAGTAAATGATGTCTCGTTCCCTTCCTGATCTATCTGAAGGAGACTGTATTACTGTGCCATTCATTTGTTATGCAGAGTGTCTGAGGTGTCGGGTGTGGCAAGTGTCAGGCTGGCTGTGCTCCTTGTGGGGCGTCAGGAAATGCCGTGTGCCCCAAAGAGACACCCCATGCTCGCTGTGTAAATGGAGCACAGAGGCCGTGGGCTGAGCTGGTGCAGCTGCAAGACCTGGCACCCTGCTGAGGGCAGAGGGAAGGGTGGATGAGGGCGCTGTGCATGTCCTGGGTGCAGAGGGCATCCCATGGTAACCTGGATGTGACACAGTCCCCAATGCTGAAGCTGTGCCTGCGGGGCATCTCTCCTGGCAGCCTTTGGACTCTGCCAGGTGTCAGACAAGCCATGGGGCATACGGGTCATGTGGGTGTCTCCTTCATTCCGTGCTGGTTTGCAGAGAATGGGGAGTGAGCTGCCACAGCATCCTGAGTGACTGTGGATCTGTGCTTTCTCCAGGCTTGGATCTAGAGGCCCCCAGCACAGGTGACCGAGCCCCAGACCAAGGGGGTGATGCTGAGATTCATCTTCTGTGCAATAGCCAACCAGGTAGAGGATTGTAGTCGGGACAGGTGGTGCCTGGCCCCCTGCAGCAGCCGTGCCACTAAGCTGTTAACATCACGTTCAGGTTTCTAGGGCTGCCAGCTGGGTTTATCTAACAGCCCATAAGCTAAGTCCTGTAGCAGTGTTGGCCAGGTTGCTCACAAAACTGAAGGCTCCTGAGAAGTCTGTTCAGCAAGGACAGACTCAACCCAATTTTCTCCAATCTGTTTATGTGCTTGCTTGGAGTGTGAGGATGTTGCTGGTGAGTGGTCTTCATCAGGGAGGACCATTTTACTATAGGTGCTCCCCACTCCTCAGAGACACATGGCACTTCTGGGATTTGCTCTCTCTTTGCTTAATATCCTTCTCAGTGTCACATTTTACTCTGAATATGGCCCAAGAGCCCTGAGACAGCTCAGAATCCTGTTCCACCCTCAGTGCTAGCATTTCTTGTCTGACCAGTTTGCTTTTGCTTGATGCCTTGTGTTCAAATGCAGTTTCCTCACTCCTGTTCTTGCTGAGGACACCTGGTGACTTGGGGCTGGGTACTGCCAAGAGCAGAGAAAGATGGAATTGCAAGGAGCTTCCTTTCAAACTCAGAGAACACAAGGACCCTGATCAGACAAGGCACCAAGACTGTGCCTGGTGCCTGGCAGACTTTAGGAGTGTGACACATTTCTTGACACACTTCAGGAGTGTGGGAGGCTCCATCTCTGCCAAAAGCAAGCAGATATTGAATAAAACCCCACAGCATCAGCATCTGGTGAAGAATCCCACTTCATGCTCCTCATGTCTGGGTACATGCTCAGAGCCTGGTGCTGGGCAAAATTGGGTTGTCCAAGAGACACTTCTGTCCAGCAAATCCAGTCTGGGGAGAATTTGCTGTCAGATATCAGCAGATATCTGATATCTGACAGACTGTTTTTCCAAGGAGGCTTGAAATGCAAATTCCTTGTAATTAAAAATCATTTTTCCCAATAAGGAAGATGGTTTAATCCATATTCTAGGAGGGATAACAACACTTTCCTTCCTGGTTTAATCATCATATAATCTTCCCCTTCCTCTGTCATTACAGTGCTGGGATCATAATTTTCATAAGGGTTATCACTTCTCAGTCCCTGAGGGACTGCATTTCATTGGGGGCCATAGTGAACTGGGCCCCTAAAGAATTATGGGCTAAATTCCCCCTTGTGCTGAGTTTCCCAAATTGCTACTGAAGCAGCACCACACAGCATGGTGGGTCTCTGCACTTGGCAGGGCTGAATTCAGACTCAGTGAAAACCTAAGAAATGCTAAGACTAGTGGAAATAATCCTATAAATGAACAAAAATGTTCACCCATCTGTGGAAAAGCAAAAAATAAAATTTTTTTTCAGATTTATTTGACTCTGGATGCAATAGTTTCTTGAGTGTCAGATAGTATAAAAACCTGTGTTTTGACAGAAAAATCAGTTTGCAAAGGGTTATTTTTTTTTTTTAACTAGAAAAATCCTCAGTAAGGCAATATGTGATAGAGACCAACCACCAAGAAAGTGAGAGGAAGGTGGGAGGAAGATCACAGACAGGCAGGATTGCTCCCAGCAATCGCGCTGTCCTGATAAGCCATTGGCACACCAAGATCAGACTGTAAAGAATGTTGCTGCAAAATGTCACTAAAATTTTCAGGGAAGTGATTTAGAGTAATAAAAAAAACCCAAATTTTTGATAGAGATTGCATTTCATCTGGCAGATCACTTTGTTGGTCAAAGATAGTGGAACATAGTGGGTGATCACTCAGTATTATAAAAAAACACATTATAAAAATAGCACATTTGGCAAAAATGACAATTCAGTTCCAATAAGTGAGCTATCAAAGACAGTTACTCAAGGGGTAATTTGGGTAATTTTAATCTGTTCTGGAAAATGAGGATTAGGAAAAGGCATAATTAAAATCTGCAAAGCCGAAGGGGAATAGAGAATAGATACTAAGTCAATTCAAATTAGTAGTTTATGAGAGGGTGGAAAGGAGAAAGATGGATGAATTTATGCTCTGAAAGGGCCCTGATATTCCACTGTTGCAGAGAGAAAAGCTATTCAGGGCCTGAGGACATCTTATACGGACACAGAAATTGGATAGGAAAAGGATTTATGAGCTGTACAGCCACTAAGGGACCCAATCCTTCAGGTTTCCCACAAGCTTCAGGGAATTTGTTTCTGCAGGTGCACCAAGAATTTAATGTGGGGAGAGAACTTTTGATGGGAAAGTCTGACTTGAATGGCTGTAGAAGAGATGGTCAAAGGGGAAAGAATGGGCAGGAAGCACCCACGCTGTGACAACTGCTCTGAGGGCTCCCTTGCCATGTGTGGGACATGGATGTGTCCCTTGTGGATTAAAACAAAGGCTGTCCAGTGTCAGGCAATCACAGATATTCGGAATGTCCTCCAAACTTCTGCAGGTTCAAAGGGGAGAAGTCAAGCTTGGTACAGTGAGGGCTGTGATGTGAGGGCTGTGGGGAAGGACTCTTACTCGTCCTGGACTCAGCTACCGTTGCTGAATACCTCCCAAATCATCAGGATTTCATCAGGAACCCTTAAACACTGCACTTCTAGTGTTAGAAAGCAAGGAATTACTTTATTCACAGCACTGGGGTGTGCACGTGACCGACAAAGGGCCTCAGCACAGGCACAGATGCAAAATGTTTTTACCTATTGATATATTTTTA
>VYZS01014427.1:8915-19524 GCA_013400695.1 Neodrepanis coruscans | reverse complement strand
TTTTGATGACTATGTTAAACAAACAAAATCTACAACGGAGAATGCCAATAGCTCTGCAGAAGAGGATGTTTTACAGTGTTGCCAAACAGTTGCACAACATCTTCGACTGACAGATGCCCAAAGGCTGTGTAGGAACAAGGACAAAAAAAAATACTCACAACCATTAGCAAATATTTGCAGCATGCTTGTGCTATTAATCCTGTACTGAGTGTTAGATAGCAGTATGCAAAATCAAGGAATTGTCCCTGCTGTGGACAGCAATTCAATGATACAACTGCAAATAAACATCAAATAGACAGTCCTTTGATGTACAACTCAGATACCTTAAATATTAGAAACATTATTCTGTGATATATCTTCATTGACTTTTGTTGTGTTGAGCAGATGGAACTGAAGGGAAGTTCAATGAGTTCACACATTGCTGGATAGAAATATTATCTGAGCCTATCAACACAAATAGTTGTCTATCTTGTTGGGAAGAGAAGTATTTTAAACTTGAAGTAATGCAGGTAACTATAATTTTACAAAGAAGCTGTAATCTTCTGTTAAAGGGGAAAAAGTTTTCCTGGTCTATGAGCAGAAGCCCCCAAAATTTCAGTGTCTCAAATTTGCATGGAAGTAAGACAATGTAAAGGTACATCCCTGGTGGCATAGGCCTTCAAAATCTTTTGATGAAGGCACCACAGTTCACAACTGATATCACAAATTACAATGATCAAGAAGGATGGTAAGAGCTGAGTGGAAGGTGGAGGACATTTGATGGAATGTATTTAGTCCAGATGAAAGACACCAGGTTTTTGATAACAGATTTCAAACATAAAAAAGCGGTTGCAAAGGTAATAACCATCAATTGCATGTCCACTAGGAGCAAGACATAAAAATGAACAAATTAGCATTCAGCAGCAGCATTGAAAAGAGCTTTCTAAATTTGTAATAATCTACATAGACCATTTTGGAGACTGATACTAGAAGTTTTTAAAACAGCTGAGATTTGTACCAGGGAACACTTATGTCCAGCTATTCCTGTTTGGATCAAACAAGCTGCAGGTGANGTACTGAGTGTTAGATAGCAGTATGCAAAATCAAGGAATTGTCCCTGCTGTGGACAGCAATTCAATGATACAACTGCAAATAANCACCTTATAGATTTAAACTTTTTTGATTCCAAGGTATTATCCTGAAGTTTCAGATTTGAATATTTGCCATTTTTTTGACTTTTTAAATAAAAAACCTTGAATAGTCAAAAAAGGCTATTTCATGCTGTTCTTGGCTCGATAGAAGCATAGAAAATATTGCTGTGAGGTTTTTCCATAATGAGGCAGTTACTTTAGGTGGTTTGTGGTTGCTATCCCCCAGGCTGAAGGCTGCAGAGGCCTCCTAGACATGCTGTGGGATGGTCATTCAACAAAAGCAGCTATTCAATCTGCTCTTCTCCCTGGACTCTACCTGTAACTCCTGTCACTTAGTATACAACTAATATTTAGTCTAGCCATCACAGCTGTAAGAAGCAACATATATGGAATGACCTAAACCCAAGTAGGTTTTAGAACCCACAAAGAACGTTGTTGCAATAAATTCTTTTTCGGTCTCCCAAGCTGCACAGTGTCTGAGTGTCTTTAAAACCTGGACGATTGGGACAATGTGATAAGAGAGTTGAATTTAGCTTTTTAACACTATGAGAAGGCTGAAGAAATCAGACAGGTGGTAGCAGTGGCCATACTGTCTAAAATCACCTTGTTTGTTAAATCAGTTTTAATCACACAAAAAAGAACAGGCATTTCTTCTCAAAACTCTGTGGAGCTGCAGTCTGTTTCCCCCAGGCGACAGTGACTCCCAGGACTATACAACTTCACAGTCATCTCATGCACACACAAATCATCTTCTTAAAAACACATGTTAGTGGAGACTCAGTGATTCAGCTCTGGATTTTCAGTGACAATTCTGAAGATGTGGGATTACATGGTGTGTTGACCCAATTGAAGGTCACGACTGGGGAAATCTTGGAATGGAAAATGTCAAATAGCATGATTAAATCTTTAAATAAAAATCAGAGACCCAGGAATGTTTTACATTTGCTATTCTCAGCCTCTTGATCATCCAAATTACTGTCTTCTCTAGATGGTAAAGCCCATGTTCATGCTGAGCTGTGTGTGCTCTACCCTTCATCCTCCCAGCATAGCCTTATGAACACTGCAAATACATGCCATAAAGTTGGTAAGAACAGAGAGAGGAGCAACATCAGCTGATGAGCACCACAGTACAGGAGAGGGGCTAATTATTAGGCACCTGGCTCAGAAGTAGTGTTTGCTCAGGGTATTGTTTGGGTAAGTGAGTCCTGTGGGAGGAAGGGTGCATCATATCCTGCAGTCATACTCCTCTTACTTTTTGGAAATGCTGCAGCTAGTACAAAAAGAGAGAAATATTTAGGTCACTTCAGTCCTGGTAGCTCACAGAGCTGATAGCATAGCTTCAGTGAATGAGACCAGGGCCAAATATTTAACACAACAGTTTCCATCAGTGAATGATGCTGGATACAAAAATATCTGAGGATTTGGCTTTCAGGTCTACATATAATGGCAGGGTGCGAACTGCTTCCCTGCTGTCTTCTTCCTGTATCTTCCTTCTTCAACATACATCAATAAGAGAAACCTCAAAGAAGTTGGAAAATAAGCTAAGAATTATTCTCCACTGACTCATGTTATTGAAACAACAAGGACGTAAGTGAAAAGCCAAGAATATATAATGAATGTAGCAGTTAAATAACAGTCATTAATTGCATTTCTATAGCTATGATTAGCCACCATAATGTGGTAGTCTTTAAACTGTTTTACTTCAGGTTCAGGCAACTTTGTGCTCCACAAAAGAAGCAGCCCAAGGAATTCAGAGCAAAATTGTTTTCTGATACCTACTCCCTTTGCTCCCTGTGAACCCACTCACCCACTCATTCTTGTGTATGATGTTAACTCCGGGAAGGTTATTTTAGTTTACATAAAGCTTGTCAGTGTTAAATGTTGGTAACAAAAATACTGCCCCTGCTTCAGGGGCAGTACCCAGAGTTAGATAGCAAATGATGGGGGCAGAGGGTATGGCTGGCAACTAATCTGTTTTTGAGCAGAGCAAATTTTCTGTGTTCATTACAGCTTCTGCCACACCAGACTAGCAGTGTAAAGCAACTCTTCCTACCAACCAAGTAAGCATGACTTTCTGCATATCACCGAGAAGGGGTAAACATGATGCCCTTTCAGAAGAGGGGATATGTGTCATTCATTGGCATATAACAGTAGAATATTTATGTGAAGTCTGTGGTTAGCTTTCTCCTCAAATCACACGTACTTAATATTTAAGCAAAATGTATTAAATCTTTCTTAGTTGCACATAATTACAACATTACTAAGGAAGGAGGAAAAAACCCCAAACCATCAAGACTGACTGAGAGGCTTTATGACTAAAGCTACCTCTTTGTGTTGTCTTTGGCCTCAGCACTCGTCTGGACCAGACATAAAGAACATTCCTTTCATTTGGTGTTTACCTGCTCTTCTCATGCACATTTCAGTGCAATTTGCAAGACTTGAAAAAGAGCATGTAAAGCCTCCAGTCCAGTGAGTTTTCCTGCCCTGTTCTCATCATAGACAGCATTTGCAGCTGTTCTTATTTGCAGAATTTTATCTTATTTCATTACATCCCAGAGTAATTTCTCTCTCAGTGTTGCAAATTACTTCTTCATATACCTGCTTTTGGAAAGAGCAGTGTCCCTCAGGATGAACTGACTTCGCATCTAGCAGCATGTCCACCCCTGAGAATTCAATTATCTGGATATAATTTCCTGATACTGTGTACATTCCCACATTTCTGCAAGGGCCTTCACCTCTGTTGAAATACTGTCAGCATCACCGCAGGAGTGAAAAAAACAAAAAACAAAAAAACCCCAGCAATCAACAAACCCCCAGCCCTGTTCCTCTACCATTACATGTCCCACATAGAGCAAGACTGAAATGCCTGATGTCCTCAGACTCTTCTACTCATGGAACAGCTATAGTTATAATGAGACTGAAATTAAAACTTTTATCATAAAGACTTTGAACAGAGGAAGTTAACATTAGTTTATACTTCCTAAATAGTCTGATACTATGAATCCCTCAGCATTGGCTACTATGTCATTCCAGTTCTCAATAAATGGATTCAATCTTCATGGGGAAGAAGAGGAATCAGAACTTCAAGGGTTCTATAGCTGTCTCTTAAGTGAGTCACAGGATGACAAGAAATAACATTTGGTGGCAGTTTTGTTGTTGGGACATTGCATGTCTCAGATTGTGCAAGTAATTTTCAACCTCTGCTAAGCAAGTTATCACTGAGCTTGCTTATTGCTTTAAAGATTGCTTTTCCAGCCATTTATGAGCACTGAGTCAAGAAGTGGCACAGTCTCTAAAGCTATTAGAGCATCAGTATGCCATTGTTTGATAAAAAAGTCATGTCACGTTTACATCACTAAACCTCAAATGTTTTTTCTGAGCAATTATGTGCTTTGGGTTTGATCTTTATCTTTTCCCAACTTCGTGCTTTGCCTCTTCTCCAAAAGTAACTTTTGTGTGTGTAGGTGGTTTGTGGGGGAACCTTTTTTCCTAATGTAGCAGCAGTGTTAGGTGCTTCTGAGGGATGCCCTGGTGAGAATTTAGGAACAATGGACTTAGTCCAGTTGAGGGCTGCAGAGAAGATAGCCCTTGCCATGAGCCCTCTGACTTTAGGGATATCTGGCAAAAATGTACTGGAGCTGAGAACTAAGCACAGAGGTGGGGGCTTGGTCTATTTGTTTTGTTTTGTTGTAGGTTGTAGAATTTATCATTAAGTTATTGTCCTGGTTTTGGACAATATTAGGTTTATCAATGGACAAGAGATGGATAGGGAAGGCAGCAATTTATTAAAGGGTAGATATATGGGGGAATAAATGGGGGTAATTGCCCAANCCCCTTCCCAGCATTCCTTTGTGGGTCTCCAGAGCTGATGGGAAAAAACCCAGGCAGGGGGTAACCTTGGTAACCTGGCTACTCCTCCCAGCCAAATGTGGGCATAGGAGAAAGAGTTATTTTTTTTCTTTGTCTTCCCCTGTGGTTTTTAAGCCAAACCATTACAGTTACTGGGTTCATCTACTCCTGCTTTCAGGCACATGGTTGTGCAACCCAAAGTCTGTGGGAGTCTACAGGCAGAAGCTGTGCTACAGCAGTGTGAGGTAAGGGAGACTTAAATAAGAAGAGCAGATCAGTGGCATGGTTGTTCTTTATATGGCTGCTAAATGTGTTTCTTTGTGTATGGTTTACAGTAAGAAGCTTCAGGTGCTGTGTTCTTGCACTGTTGTATATCAAATGCTATTGCTGAGGTTGCACTGAGCTGCACTGAGTCTGGGCGAAAAGAACATAGGTAGCTGGGATTCATTCAAATGCCAAGTATTTGATTAGCCAGTCCTGATACGGTGAGTAAAACTGCTGCCAAAAGTCCCTTCCTGGCCAGTGACTGACAAAGGTGGTAAACTGTATGCGGGAAGCCTCGTCCCAGAGCTGGCTGCAAATCTCAGTTGGAGTCTGGCATCCCCTCCACAGCTAGTGGGAGCAAACAGGTTGCAGTGCTCTCAGGATGGGGTTCCCAGAAGAGGTTTATCTTAGCCAAGGACAAACAACTTTTTACATCAGGCCTCAATTTCGGTTTTGTTGTTTTGGCTAAAAACATCTAATGGCAAAGCTCCTGTTTGACAGGAGAAAACCTAATCTACATCTGGACTATGGTGTAATGCTGACTGCCTGTCTGTGAATGGTGCCTGTGCACAACTTGTTTTAAACAAGACCTATTAATGTTTTCATGGCTTCTTTTTAATCTCTCTAGAATACACTGCTACTGATGGTCATCCACTAGCACTGCTTTGGAGGCTCAGCTGCAGTGGATTGTGCTCAGAGAACATGCCATTACTTTTCTGCACTATGGGATTTTTAAAGTGCAAATATTTTCAGCTTTCCCAAACACAGAAAAATACTGTTTAAACCAAACAATTTAGTGCAATGAAGAGGCTGTTTTGACATTTTAAAACCATCTACAAATTGCTTTATAGATACGTATGTACCTACACCTGCACACATGTAGACTCACACACATGCATATATATATGTGAGAGACAGAGATCTCGATGGCTCAGGCAACTCTAAAATTTTAAAGTTGTGTCTTAAAATATACATTTTACAGATGTGATAGTACAAGGTTTTCATGGTAGATTACTATGAGCTGACGTTTTTATAAATAATGTTTGAGGCCTCAAATAAAACTGGTTTGTTTCCTGTTTCAAACATCTGCCAAATACTTCTGATTCTTGAGAGAATAAAAAAGTGATAGGTTTCCTCTGGGCCTTCAGAAATTCTGCTACCAGGTTGTAGAGTTGCATTCATTTTTTTTTATTATTCTCACTCTTATCTGAAACACTGAATTATCTGTCTCATATTTTTTTGAGCTTTGTCTATGCTGGGCATTCTTACATCCTTGTTGCCACACTAATTTTTTCTATAAATCATCCTTTGAAAATATCAAAGCTATCTCATCATTAGTTTTGAATAACTGGCTTTTGTTTCATAGTACAGCACAAATTGTACTTTGTTTTACTTGGACCTACCTTGGATCTTATGATAAGGATAGTGCAGTCTCTGGTCTTTTCATGCTGTTTTAAAATTTTAAATATCTATGTTTTACGGGACCATCTTTAGGAAGAAAAAGAACCTGGTGCATGATACATTCAGATGTGAACTCACCTAGAAACATGCAATGAGCACACAGCCTGTACCAATTATCACAGCTTTAAGTTGTGGTAATAAAGCAGTGAAAGTAATTTCAAATTGCTTTTTAAATTATCAAGCTAAAAGGAAAATAATTAAAACATCATAAACCATGTTTCTTGAGAAGAAAATGGACAAGGCACTGACTTCTTGGTTTTGCAGCAAATGTAGCAAATGTGCAAATGTGCATTTGTGATGAAGTCTTCTGACCACAGCAAATTCCCATAGGGAAGATACTTTGAACATAGCAACCACAAAATGACAAAAAGAAGGGATTTTCTAGTCTGCATTTTAAAGAAGTCTCCAGAAGTTAATATTACATTTAAATCAGATGCTAGTAAAAATGACTAAATATTATATGCATGAGCTTGGATGAACATATAGGCTTGTTTGGAAAATGCTGTGTCGTCTGATGTTACATTAATGCAGGAGAAATACTTCAATGTATCTATCAGAGGGCATGTTGTTTATTTGGTTGGTTTTACTTTTACTGGAATTTGATGAAGCTTTAGTGAGAGGTGCAAGGACTGCTACAAGTTCTCCTAAAACACTGTGATGTTCACCAGATGGAGATGTGCTGGGCTGCTGTGAGAATTATGGAATATCTACAATTAAGTTGTGATCAAATATCTTTTCCTTGTAGCTGTGTTGTTGTTTTCTCCCATTCAGCAAAAAGAAAGCAATTTCATGTAGTTCCCTATTTTATGGGGAACTTAGACAGTTTAGGACTTGAATTTCATTAAAAGCAATTTTAAAATTACTTTGCCCACTGTGATGAATTTATATATCTCTTCAGAGGCATGGAGGCCCAGGATTGTAGAGTGAAACAGCTGTATAAAGTCATTCCAACAATCTTGACTTTCTTTCCTGGGTGGTAACAGTTATGTAATATCTGTGATAATAAAATGCAGGCTGAGAATAAAACAAGCTATAAAAGGTTAAGTGAAGTCTACATATATCACAAAGCTAGCCATAGTTCAAACAACCTGTAATTCCCACAGGCTGTAGGTGAAACAGTTTAGGATCAACGGTGAACGAATTTTGTAATTTTATTTGATTTTTATGGTCTTGTGGTGTTTCTCTTCTTTCTAGAGAGGCCTTGGGATTGTTTTTATTGTTATTGTTCTTTTGATTTGGGTGGGGGTTTTTGCCCTTTATCCCCTTCCTCCTTAACAGATCTTTTCCCTTAGTAGAAGCAACAAGACCTTTTACAAATGAACAAAGTTCTCCTCATGATAACTCTTGTTATTGTTTAAATCACTGGGCACATTCTCAAGCTATATTAGGCAAAATATTAATAAAAGTAAGATAGGTAACACTCTTGCACTTTTCCAAGAAAGAAGAAGTAGATAAAATTGAAGTATTTTGTGATGCCTGATAAATAAGGTGTATGTATATGTCTATGCAGCCCAGCACGATTGCAAAGGAGCAAAAAAGGGGTAAAGCAGCTGCTTGAGAAGGCTATGCATGAATTTTAAAAGAGATAAATTGAGAGAGACTTCTGTTCTGCCAGAAAAATCAGCAGCTGAAATTATTTTAGTCTCTTGTGCTGAGCATTTCAGCTGTATTTTGAGTCTTTCCACTGTTTTCTCCTTCAACATGGCATTTCTTCTTCCCGCTTGTTTTCTACTGGAGTCCAACCAGTGTGCACTCTAGGCCATATCTGTATTAGCAACTTTCAGTGGATGGTGAGAAATGACCCAATGCAGAGTGGAAGTGATAAAACATTTTAATTCCTTGATTCTTATAAAGTATTGTTCTTGGAGCTCTGGCTAATAGATGACATGGAAACACCTCATATTTGGAAACTACTCTTCCTAGCTGATCTTTGGAATATAAGTATGGTTTTTAAAATAAATTTTCAGCCAAGAACATTTTCATATTAGAACAGGACAGAGCATGATAACCTTGCTTGAAGTTGCTATGTCACCCTGCTCTTAAGCTGTAAATTCTTTCATTTGTATCAGTTATTTCTCATAGTCAACATGAAGATTTATTTATTCATGATATTCACTCGTGTTATTTATGTGTGATACTGTGGACTGAGAATAAGAAATCACATCTTTTTCAAATCTCTGAATTTACTTCTAGTGTGAGATGACCAATTTCAAGGCACTTCCAAAGGTTATAGAACAGTTCCTGGCTTTACAAGAACAAAATGTCATGGAAATGCCACCTCTAAACTCCCTCCCCATCAGGAATAGTAAATATTTGATCAATGTGTACTTTCCATTCAGCTCAGCATCCTTGGGTTGGTTTGGCACATCTGTTCTTTTGGAGAAGTCTTACATTAATGATAACATGATCCCAGAATGGTCAAGGGGACTTTTCCTAAGTATTTCAGTCAGATTGATGTAGATAACAAAACAAGGGAAAGACATGGGTAGACTTTAATGAAATACATAAAGACGAGAGGCCATTGTTTTTTTTTATAGAAGTTAAAAAATAAAAAGGGTATCTTTAAAGAANAAAGGTCTTTTCCAATTCTATGGTTCTCTAGACTCTATATGTTGTTAGGGTGGCTAACCAAGTGGGGCAAGTCATCCTTGCTTTCTATGATTTCCTCTGGATTTGCATAAAAATTAGAGAAATCCCATGTCCTTATCCTCATCATTCTACATATTTTTAAGTCATTGTCTTTGGAGTCAGCAAGCCACAGCTCTTCAGTAACATTGTTCCCACATTGGTTCTGCAGCATCTGTCCAGAAAAGGTGTACCTGTGAGCAGTTGTAGGCTTTGCAGGTCCACAGCTGTGAGACAGGGCATAACCAGAACCATTGAACCTGAATTTTCCCACCCGCTCCTGAACACAGCTGCCTGCCAGACCCACCAGGTAACATCTCCGAACCACAGGAAGCCCCATCACCTTCTGCCTGTGAATTATTCTGTGCTTTCTTCCAACAGTTCCCAAAGATAGAGGGCATGTGTCTAATGTTTCCCCACTAAAATCTGCACAGAAGAACAAGAAAAATACTGTAGAGCCTCAATGCCAACTTAGTGGGATGCCTTCTGTAGGAATTCTGTAGGCTCTTCTTGTGGGAAAGCCAAAGGAAACCAAAGCGTAAGTAAAAATTAAGTCAGTTGTCATTCACCACAAATATGGGCAAAAAGTAGGAGTAGTTATATTACATGCTATTCCCTTGAAGGAAGAGAAAAAGACTTATTCTTTTAAATCTGTGCAGAGAAACTAAATTCCAGGGGAAAAACACTGATAACAATCTGCTATAAACTCAAGATTAGAGACCAGACAAAGTAGACTGGTCTTTTTCTCTAACAAGAAATTTATTAGCTTACACAACTCATTCAAAAGAGCTTCTGACCAGGTAATTAGAGCCCAAAATTCTGCTTTCAAGGTTTTGTCATATATTATTCTCTGTTTGTTTTTTATCATTCAAGCTCAGACACTCCAGTGATAAACTGTTTGCTCTGTGGCCTTGCTATAGTACATGGAAAACTTTCCATGACTGTATTGCTGTGGAACAGAAATAGCTAGGCATGCCTCAAGCAGCTTTTGAATCAGTTTGGATCCCGATGAAAAGAGGGATTGTTCAGAAGCTCATCACTGTCCTATACAACTTGTTTGTTTCTCATCTTTATATGTGTTATATGAAACAGCATGAAATGCTGGGAAGAGATTTGATTTCATATTCTCTTAATAGGTTTTAGAAGGACAGAATGCTGTGCAGTTCTTGAACAAATTTTCTTTCAGAATTTTTCTTACACCCACACCCATGTGATACTGTATTGGACATAGATATCTTCCCCATTTTTCAGGAAACATATCAATGTTTTGATTGAGAGGG
>VYZS01014426.1:14185-42585 GCA_013400695.1 Neodrepanis coruscans | reverse complement strand
AAACCATAACAGAGTCAGAAGATGATGTTCAAAACAACTGAAAACAAAAAACCTGCCAGAAACATATTTTAGCACCTGATAGGAAAAAGAAGTTGCCTATCCAGTACCTTATTTGTTTATGTAAGAAATTCACCTGAACTACTAAATATTTAAGTGTTTGTGTAAGGAGCTCTCTTTTGCTTTTAAAGTAATAGAATATAAAACTCCCACACTGAATATCATCAAAAATTAAATAAAATGGTACTGCCTTGAGGCAACCAATTGTCTTAGTTGATTTTGAATGAGCAAAAAAAAATAATACTTTGTTAATAATCGTATAAATCATTTAACAAGTGGTCTTGCACAGTCTGAACATTCCCAAAGCATGGGTTTTTGATCTTTTGTATACATTTGCACATTTATCCCTGTATTCAGAACATGTTAAAGCAATTCAGACCATAATATTTTGATTCATGCAGGTAACATATTACCATTTTAGCTTCTGGAAGTTTCCTCTTTGAGCTGTCACTTTTTTCTGCACTCCACAGATTGCCCCTATCAAATCGGCCACGAAGGCATGCAAGTTCTCGTTGACGTTCCTAAGCAAATAAAGGGGAATAGGAGAAAAGACAACAGCTTTAAGATGTCACAAAACTTCACATTTCTCTGATAGGTGAAGAACAGTAAGAATCTTCCCCAAGCTTATAAGCAAGCTATGAATGCAACAAGTCATACCTGCTTAAGCTGAAGCGCTAAACTGGCAGTAGAGGAATTTTCATTTTGTTTGAGAAGCCTTTCCTGGATTGTCCTTGTGTTTGGAGTAACAATAGGTGTTCTGCACCCTGGAGTATTCGTAGCAGGGCTGCGCGTGCTTCGCTCTTGACAGCGCTCCCCAAAGCGTTCCAGGAAGGGCTTAATTCCTGATCCCCCTACAAGAACAATTGTTTCACCATAGAAGAAACTCTCAAAAACACAAAGAAATCCCTGCAATTTTGCAATCCTGATGAAGGTTATCAGTGAAGCAATTAAGCCATCTCCTTTACAGCTCTCACTCCATTATGCTTTATACAAACTCAACCTGAAGGGCAAATCGCAACAGAACACTGAACTCAATAATGCAGCAAATCAGAGCAAATAGATTTCCCTCTCTTACTACATGTGATACACCAGTTATTTAAACTGGCTTGCTTTGTCAACACTTCTACAACCAGCTTCACTTGTATCTTTCTTGAAAATGAGTATGTAAGGAAGATGTATTGTCCTGGATCCACCCTAGGTTACTGAGTTTGTGTTTATTGTGAGGATATCTAGAGACACACTCTTGCTTTTCAGGCCATCATTTCAAGGGTTCAAGTTGTTAGTCCTAGTTTCTGACACAATAAGCAGTTGAATTTAAAACTGGGGATGTTCACTTTTAGTTGATAGCATTGATGTCAAAAAAAGAAAGCCACTATGCTAAGTTAGCGCATCTATGGGGCATCCAGCTTTGACTTCTTCTAACATATGCAAGCTCTTAACATTATATTGATTAGATACACATCATATCAAAAAATTCAAAATAAAATTTGAATAATCTGAATTAACGTGTTAATACATTTTTACATCAAAACAAGTGTTAGACTGATTTTGCTCTTAAGAGTTACTAAAGCCATGTCCAAGAAAACATCCCTCTAAAATATGGGAGTTGTATCATTTACAGTAATCACAGAACTTATCAGGATTTTACTCAAGTTATAGCAGGAAACAGGTATTATCTGTTAACTTAAATTCTTAACTAATATGTAGCTTTCAAAACAGAACACATAAACCTAATTTGAATGAATGTTTACTGATGCTGAAAGACACCTTACCTGGTGTTGTGGGTTTACCCTTAGGTTCAAGTTGCACATGTGTTCCTTTGACTGGCTCTTCTTTGGACTGAACTGGTTGAGGCAAAGTTGATTTTGCTGTTTGTGTATGATCTTCAGTTTTCTGAGGACTGCAGGGATTCTCTGTTGGCAGTCGCTGTACTTCAGATTCTTTAGAACAGGGAACAGTGGCTCTTGAGGATTGTGTTAAATTGCTTGGATCCTTAACAAGGGCAAAAGGCAAAGCATTATGATAAGACTTACAGTCTTATTCTCTCAAGAGGAAAAAGAATGAAAGCATTCTGAATAGCATAATATCACCTAATGTACCTGTTCCACCAACAAAAGAAAAAGCTTAGAAGAAATGTTAAGTCTTTTTTTTTTTAAATCCTCCAGTATATCAAATTGTTTTAGCATTTCATTCCAGGTGGTCTTGCCAGCTACTTCAGATATTTTTTACACATTTCCCTAAACAAGACTGCACATGGCAGATATTATTGCATAAACAGCATAAATTGAACAATAGATGTCTGGTACTACTAATTTCATTATTTTGATTGAATCTTTATAAATAACTTGCTGTAGAATTTCAGCCAATCAACTACATAAAGGTACAGAATGAAACCCAGTATCTCTGTAAGAAGCCCCCTTCTGATGGTCAAGAGCAGCAATCAATTATGTTGACACCAATTTTTACAAGAACACATAAGTACTCTCATCTGTAAGTCTCAATAAAAGGAATTCTAAGCTATTTCAGATCTGCGATTGAAAAAGGGCACATGAAATTGTAATAAAGCAAAAATTGTAAATAGACCAAGATTGCTCACACCGAATCTTTAAATTCAGATTAAACAGTTACGTGTTAACATTTGTCCCCCCAATACTCATATCAATTTTTAATCAGCAACTAAAACAGACACTCACCGCTCTCTTTGAGTTTGCTGGTTTATTAATAGAAGCCTCAACAAGTCTTTGAGAACAGGATGCAGCTTCCTGCTTTACACTGCTACTATTGATTCTAGCAGATGCTCCACTTGTAGTGGACAATTTGGATAAACAAGTAGTGCCAGGCTGTTCTTGTGCATTGTTTTGCTTTGCAGATGGATGACTTAGGTCATCTTCCCAGGAACCAATTGTAGCAGCAAGGTTAGCTAAACGGCCTCTTCTCCCAATAGGGGTTTCACTTGCCAGAGTATTAGATGTCTGCTTAGGTGGAGAAACAGATAGATCTTTTGACTGGAGAGGAGACAGAGGAACACATTCAGAGGGATCTGGAAAAAATAAAACACATTTAGTTTGATAGTAAAATATATTGAGATGTATTTGCATATTTTGCATTGTACTATCCATTGAGCTTATCAACAGTTAGATGCTCCCACTATCAACAGCAAACTACCAACCCTGAATGCTTTGAGACTAAGCAAATGAAACATTTTTAATCAAGAAGTTTACTAGTTCTATGTCACTAGAAGGGAGAAAAAAAAGTATAAAATTAANTTTAGTTTGATAGTAAAATATATTGAGATGTATTTGCATATTTTGCATTGTACTATCCATTGAGCTTATCAACAGTTAGATGCTCCCACTATCAACAGCAAACTACCAACCCTGAATGCTTTGAGACTAAGCAAATGAAACATTTTTAATCAAGAAGTTTACTAGTTCTATGTCACTAGAAGGGAGAAAAAAAAGTATAAAATTAAGCTGTAGGCAACAGCTCCAATATTTTAGGCCTTCCCTAGGTCTGTCTTAGAATTCTTTACTAAAAGATTAGCATTCACACACACAAAATTATCTTCTATTAGCGAACAATCATCAATGCAACCACTGAAAGACACCAATAATGCTTAGCTAGTGAAACATACCCTCACTATCCCAGCAGCGCCGCTGTTCTGCCAATTTCTGCATACGTGTTTTGACTGAATGGGCTGCAGGAGTTTGTGACTTGGTGTTTGGTTTTACTTTCTCCAGAGGCTGAACAAATGAAGCACTGTTAGAAGTAGTTTCATGAAATTCTGGAGTTGTCTCAGAAGAATCATGGCTTGCGGAGTTTGAAGGAACTGGCTGTACATTCTCCAAACTAGAAGCTTGAGTCTCTTTATCATTAGGGCAGAGCCTCTTTGATGGCGATGGTTTTGTATCAGGTTTTACTGCATAGGTCAGAGTATTCAAGCAAATTAGTATTCAAACAACCTAAAATGTTTTCAGAGACAATACAAAACTACAGTGCAAATGAAGTTATGATTTATGAATACCCTGATATTCCTCCCAAAAAAATGCCCTTCCCAAATCTACCAAGCACTAGGCACTATCTTTGGCATTATGCAATTATCTCTAAATAGTTTACTAATTCCTTAGTGCATCTGCTCTCAGGTCAAGCTAAACATGACCTAGTTCTACTGATCATGTAAGTGCATCCATCACTGCATCCATCACTGTTTATTTTAAGATAAACACTCAAGGTTCTCATTTGTCTCTAGGAAAAAAGATGGGCCTTGTACCAAAGGACAACCTTTATTGAACTTGTTGCCAAATACCTTCTTCGGCAGGAAGAGAGGCCTGGTTACCAGTTTCCACCAAAGGCTCCCTGGTCCTCTTGCTCTGCATTGTGGGTCTTGCTCCCATCTTGGGCCGCTCCGCCATTTTCTTTTGCAGGTTCTCTCGCCTGGCACGGGTCCTTTCAAGGAGTTTCTGAGGAGTCAGTAAATCATGTGTTACCATATACTGCAGTGTGCTAATTAGTAAACAACTCAAAAAATGTTAGAATTCTATACAGCATATATTAAAACCCACAATATCAGAAGCCAGCCAGTAGGTTCCAATCTTCCAGTCGTTAAATCAACTAGTGTCTCCCATTAGCTTGGCTTTGAAAGGAAACCAGGATAAAGAGACACAAGCAATAGCAAAATTAAAGAGGGGCTCATTTAGAGCCTGAAGTAGTCAGAAATGTTTGAAAGTAGTTATATTTCTTTACTGAATCACCACATGACAGTCTTGAACTGTCAAGTCATGCTAGTAGGTTCTTTCGACAGGTTGCTAAAGCATCTGGTCACGTCGCCTGACTGGCACTAAACCTCTAACAAAATAAACAGTGAAGCAGTTGTCAAGTGATCATTAAAAAAAAAAACAAAAAAAAAACCAAACCAACAAATTAAATACATGCTATCTTTCATTCCCCACTCACTGGCAAATTGAGTATTCTGATGATATTCCATACAAAATAGCTGTTTTAGTAAGTCTTCCACTAATGATTCCTCATAGCATCCAAGTTTAAAACAGTTTTGGGGTTTTTTTAAATACAGCATTCATAAATCATTATCACTCAGTTTGATCACATCTAAAGGACATTTAATTATTCCTTTGATCTAGATTTTAAGCTTCTTTAACACAAGAAAACACGCAATTGAACTAATGGCCTTTAAAGGGAAGCATATAAACTGCACTTGTTTGGTGGCACATAAATTATTGTGAGAACTGTGCCAGCCATTATCTGTCCTGTTGCACAGCAATTAAATACACATTTCACATTTTTAACTGTCTAAGGCTGAAATCTTAAACAATGTTCTATTGTAGGGCAACACAGGACAAACAGAATGCCAATCTCAACCGTTTTTTTGTGAAAGCAAATTTCAGCTTCTCTAACTTCCACAGAAGAGAAGGATTTTGAAAAGAAAGAAAAAAAAAAAAAACAACAAATCAACCAAGCAAGAAAGAGAGAAGAAAGGACATGTGAAATGCCATTTGTGCCTTCAATACAGGTTCCATGCTAATTGCATCCACAGTTAAATTTCCTTATTTCAACCTCCCAAAGACAGAGCTACAAGGTGTACGTATTTGTAATTAAAAAAGTATCCTGAAGACTATTTGAACAGTTGTTCCTGTACAAAGCTGAATTTATCTTCCACAACAGTATTCCTACAGTTCTATTCAAATGGAGTCACATTCTTTTCTGTTTCATTAGTTCAGTAAAATAGAGTTTCAATTGTTACAAATGGGGTGTCACTTCCAAAGAATGCATGCCTGTGTTGTTCAACTCCAGCTCCTATTGGCTTCTTGTATCTCAAATTTTCCATGCAACTGTCATAACTCAAACGCTGCTATGACACATGATGAGTAAGCCATGCTCCAGAACTTGAGACTTACTTTCCAAGTTCATCAGTGAGGGATTTGCTACAAGTACATACTCCAAATGTTCCAATGACAAAGTTTCAGAGTATCGTAGAATCCTAAAATCATACAATACCCCGAGCCAGAAGGGACCCACAGGGACCATCAAAGTCCAACTCCTGGCCCTGCACAGGATAGCCCCAAGAATCCCAGCATGTGCCTGAGACAAATACCTGTTTCATTACATCAAGGAATCTGAGGACTATTAAATCAAAGTCAGAGGATCACTCCTGTTTTACAAAAGTGTTAAAAATCGTGAAAGGCCTTTCCACTTGAAATTTTAAGAGACAATCTCAGTTATTCGAAAGTATATTTTAAAGTACATATCAAAAAAAGTATCTGGGCCCATATATGACTACAAGAATTTGTTTTAACTACTTTGCTTTACTAGCAGAAAAGAGCAAAGGGAGCAAGTTTTATCCATGACATTGAAGGAACAGTTAACCTCAAACCTCACATTCGCAAATTTTCCTCTAACAACGGTATCACTCTTTGCTCATCCTCCATGCTAGGAAACCATACTTTGCTCTGTGAATGTTCATAACTATTTCAAACTACAAAGTGACCTAGACTACTTCTAACATTCTGCAGTAACAAACAAACCCATTTCAGCAAGAAAGATGAGTTATTAAATCAGCTGTGAACAGGAAGTTACAGGTAGTATGTTCATTGTGATCCTGAAAAAGCACCCACTGTACCATCTCCTCGGTATGATCTATATCAATAATTTGGTTGTGATTCTGAAGTTTATTAGTTTTTTCTTGTAAGATTAATCAAAAGAAACGTGATTTCAGAACTGTCTGATTCGAAAGCATTCCATTGAATCTTACAACAAGATTTGAGCTTAAATTAAGAACCAGACAAAATTTGCTACTGTAAAGTAGTCAATATCCACTGAATTAAGAGCATGATTTGGTGCATTAAGGTTTGAATTATGCTGCTTTACATAATCAACACTTACAATGCCTCACCAGCTCCCTGCAAGTTACAGAGCATGACAATTTGTAGACAAAGATTATCTGAAAATAGTAAAGCTAAGGGAAGGTTATATTAAAAATAAAAAAACCACAAATCACAGAGCATAAATCCTTCAGGTGGTAAAAAGCTTTCTTTTCACTGAACTTTTTTGAGAAAAAAAGTAAACTTCAATACTAATACACTAATATCAGTCAGATCTTTACACAACAGTGGGATGTCCTCCACAGCAGAAATACTAGTGATAAGGCAACTTCTTAGATGCTTTGCAGTACTGGCTAACACTTGAATGAAGTTTACTCTGGGGAGTGGCCTCACAGTTGGTGAGAGATTTTCAAAGTCAGTTATGTACAAGAAAGGGCGTGTAGAAGTTGGAATATCTCCCAGCATGCAAAACCATTTTAAACTTGGTTCAGTAGTCCAGACTTGAAGTTTATTTAAGACTACCTGGATCATGTCACCCACTACCAATTAAGGAAGGAGGTTTTAGATGCTTACAATTAGCAAGACTTTACATGGAGGTAGAGTAGATATGCCTTGGCATAACACATTTAGCAAATCTGTTCAGATCAACACCTTATGTTCATTTTTTAAAATCAGATGTGTGCAGTCACCTTTTTTGGGCACTCAAATTATTTAGAGTATGTCAGCTTGATAAACAGATTGTTGACAAGGAGATGAGAGAGTAGTTCATCAATGTATCTGATTTTTTTTTAATTAGTTCAGGTTTTGTTTAGGCAGGCTATGTGTGGATTGAGGGTGGTTTTTACTATGAAATTTCTCAAAGCAGTCACAAGACAGCTTCAAAATTTTACATCTGTGACACATAAAATACACATTAAGTGTGGCACAGCATCTTTAAGAAACTTCCAACCCTCATACAGATTATTCAAATCGGTCAATTCCGCCCATCCTGCTACAGTTCTGCCTCTATAAAACTCAAGCACTCTTTCAGCAAATCCACCCAAATAACCGACGACCACATCAAAAAAAGAGGAACTGTGCCTGCCAACGAAGGCGACAACAGTGCCAGACAAGAAGCATTTTTGTTCGACGGTCACCTCTTCGGTCGGACCTGACATGCGACCTTCAGGGACGGCAGCAGAGCGTGTCAGTACCACCCCAGCAGCTCCCGGGGTCCCTTCCGTGCCAGCGGAAAATCTTATGTGCCAGACACACAGGAACGCCAAACGCCCGGGATGGGAAAGGTCCTCTCCTGCGCAAATCCTTGTATGACCCCCACCTCTGTCTTGTCCCGGCAGGGATCTGACGCCCGGGCGCTCCGAGGCACCCGCAGGAGCAAGGCGGGGGAGGGCATTGAGGGTCTCCCCGCTGCAGAGAGGAGGGTCGCTACAAGCCCGCAAGCAGGGCCGAGGGGCGCTGACAGGGCTCTGCCAGGAGCCAGGCTGGGAGGAAATATTCCGCCCGGAGAGCGCGGTCCAAAGAGCAGCTCCCTCCCCTGCGCTGCCCTGCGGACCGCGATCAGCCCCTTCCCCGACGCTGACAACTCGCCCCCTTCCCGTACCGAGCCTCAGGCGCGGCCCCTCCACAGCTGACGACCCGCGTGGGTCGGGGACCGAGCCGGCTCGGGCCAGTCCGTGCCCTCACCTCGGTGAACGGGTCCATCGCTGCCGCCGGTCCCTGCACAATGTTCGCTCACCCCGAGCGCCCGAACCTCCGCCCCAACCGCTCCCGCATTTGAATTTCAGCGCCCGCCGCGGCACGACGGGAAGAGGGGGAGGTGCGCGCACGCGGGCGCTGACTGACAGGCGGGCTGCCCAATCCGACAGCGGGCGGGCTGAGGAGCTCGCGCCCGGTGAGGAGCGGAGGGGTGCGGGCCGGGCCGTGCCGTGCTGTGCTGTGCCCCGGGAGGGCTCTGCCTCTCCCGGGCATGGGAGCTCGCTCGGCACCCTCGGGTACTGTGTCTGACCGTGCGCGGCCGTGTTGCCCAGGGTTGCCTTGTGTTGCATGCAGCCAGGGCCGCCGGTTTACACAAGCTCAAGGAATCGATTAGGTTGGAAAAGACCTCTGGGATTACCGAGCCCAGCCTATGACAGAACTCCAGCATGTGGCTGTTAAGGGCCGTGTCCATGCTTTTCCTTAAACGTCTCTAGGGACGGTGACTCCACCACCTCCCTGGGCAGCCCATTCCAATGTCTAATCAAACTTTCTATGAATAAATTTCTCCTTAATAGCCAAACTAAACTTCCCCTGCTGCAGCCTTACACTGTCCCTTCCCTTCCTTCTCACGGACAG
Organism: Neodrepanis coruscans; assembly: GCA_013400695.1. Classification (NCBI taxonomy): domain Eukaryota; kingdom Metazoa; phylum Chordata; class Aves; order Passeriformes; family Philepittidae; genus Neodrepanis; species Neodrepanis coruscans. The sequence goes on along the minus strand of VYZS01014426.1, from coordinate 33,361 downwards.
ACCTCCCCCCGGCATAAACTCTGAGCTTCTTCTAAAGAAAAGGCTTTTGCTTCCTTTCCAGGCAAGCAGTGGAATACTCTCTGGTTGACCACGCATCTCGTAGCTGCTCAGTAGGAGCGTGCCCTGAGAGCCTTTTTCATCGTTAGATCAATTTTTTACCTGGAATTGACGTGGAAATTTCAATGGAAAACGTGATTTTAATGTGACTCGGTAAATGGAGAGGACACTTAACCCAATGCAGCTTTGAAACTTGCAGCTCCTTCTGATGGTCCTTGAATTTCTTCTCATGTTACAGCCTTCACATCTCATGAAGGAACACACCAGTTCCTACTGCTCTCCCCTTCACTGGAAGACCTTTCTAAGAGGACATGGAATGGGCAGAGACCCGTCAGGTGCTCAGATCCACTCCTCGTTATCCATTTCAAACTCCCTTCCCATACCTATATTGTACACCATCACTAATCCAGCTTGTGTTTTCATCTCCAGTGTTCCTCTTGCTATAGGTTGCTATAGCCCTGACTGCTCAAATGAATAAACCTTGTCAAATTTCCAGCCTATCCACACATATCGGCACCCCTTTATACCTTTTTGCACATATGCAAATAGTGTTCATTACCTTACATGAATATCTTTATTTGCTAGTGCTGTGCTTCTTGCCTCTTCAGTTATTTATAGGCACAGTCATTTCTTCTTCCAGCCTTCACTTTGCCTTGCTAAACAAACCAACACTCTTCTAATTGTCCCGCATTAAAAAATCTTTCCAGTACTTTATTTGCAAACAGCATGGAATTGGTGTGGAGCAGAATCTAAAAATACAGTATCAAATAATACTTAATACAATATCAAATAATACTTTTTTCGAAGAAATCTTTGAGGTTGGACACTCTGGCAAACAAACATCCCTGCACTATTCTCAGACAAATGTGGTTTGGAGCAGCTTGAGGTCCAGCACCAGAAATTGGTCACACACAAGGCAGAAAACTGGGACTTACTCAATGGGACTTGTCACTCATTCATAATCTATGAACCAGCTTGTACAGTGGTAGAAAAGGACAGGTTTTATTTCCTTCAAGAGAAACTAGATATAGCTATCACTGGCAAATAAAAGAAACGTTCCTTTAATAGAGCAGTAGAGAATCCATACAGGAAAATACTAGAAGACGAAAGAGTCAATATGGACCTTAGAGTCACAAATAGAAAATAGAGGGAAGTACCATTAAGTCTTTTGTTTCTTCTGCCATCCCAAAGGAAGAAATGTCATGCAGAATTGAAGCGCTTTAAATATTACGGAATTATTGCAATTTAAACATGCTTTCTGCTTTACACATAAGTCTGTGAGATTTATGCAGTGCAGCTCCTTCTGTTCTTGATGTGTTTTCAGATGTGTTTCCATCCATTGTTGTTGTCTTTCAAATGATATGGCATAATGCATGATGATCAGCCTGGGGGGCTGACTAAAATGGTTGTAGCTGCACTGTTTGTGCACATAATAATGTAATCTGCCGTTTATTATTTTTAAAAAAGGGGAAAATAATCATGCCTTACTCTGTAAAGTAAATCTCTTGTAAAAAATATTTCTATGAAATATATTTTGAAAAGTAAAGTGGAGATTCCTAGGAGTGTATAACTGCTTAAAATGTCAATGCAGCGTGCATGTGACAAATGTCCTTTCCTTTTGCTCTCTACAGAGCAAAAAATTTCTTCATCATTTTGATCCAGACTCAATGGGCCCTGCTAGAAATAAATGGAATACATCATTTCTCATCTTCTCAAGACATTACGTCTGTCTTCCAGGAGAAGAGTGAACAGTAAATATACTTATCATTCTAGCACTCCAAAGAGCCAAAGAAAGTCAGTCTTTTTCAGAAATGGTGCTATAAAATGGCTATAAGATCAGTTGTCTGTGTAATAGCAAGCAGTAGAGCTTGCAGCAATGGAATTTTCAGTTACATTTTTCTTAATAAATTAGTAAAGCTATTTGCATCTTATGAAAAAAAATCAATGGATGTTTCAGAATCGGAGTACATAAAGAAAAAGAGAGGGAAAGAAGGGAATGCCATGTGAAACCAGCAGAACAATGATCCAGCTCTGCCTGCTCAACAGCATTATTTTTATACCAGCCTTTTGCATTCAAAAATTATGAATCACACCCTTCTCTGTCTCCTCACCCCACGTGATATGGTTTAAGATTTCGTTTTGCCAAGTGTAAGCTAATGAAAAGTAATCCCTTCTGCAACAATAACACAACACAAAGCACTTGGGTAACGCTTTGTGCTGGCTTGCAGTTTTCATGGGAATTGAGAACACGGGCACAGAAGCCGGTCATTTATCCTTTAACATGGCAAGGAAAACATTTTTACTTTCCCAAGTTTTCCTTCAAAAAACTTTAAAGCATATAGACTGTTTTCAGGGGTGTATTTTCATCTTCAAGAAGTTATAGATGTTTGTCGAGTAAGAGCTGAGCTGAGCTACTTTTTAACTAATAAGGAGAACACTAATCAAAGTATTTGTATCTCTGGCTTGTGTAATCCACCGAGAATATTTCCTAAAACTGTCCTTCTGATGAGAAACTCAGTTCACAATTCTGATTGCAAAGGAAAGATGAGCAAGATGCTTCCTTTGATTTGCAGAAAAATCTCAGCAATCCTGTCATTAAGAGAAAATTACTACTTTCCCACTTGTAATTTCCTTTTATTTGCAGTCTAATAGCTCAAAGTGAAAGTCAATGCTCACGTCTCTCTTCCTTGAAAGCAGGTTCAGTCTACTGCATGATAACAGAGTGCATTAAAATACAATAGTGCAGTATTCCTTGTAGTGTAGGGTTACTTTCCAAAGGTGTTTTCTACCAGGAAATCCACTCTTCCACTAATCAGCTGGAGAGCTGTCATGATGATGATACTAATTTCACGCTTCATAGTGTGATTGTATAGGATTCCACAGAAAGGAGAAGTGAATGTATAGTCTAGCACATTGGTGTGCATCATTATTTCTGGACCATAGTCCCATTAGAATAAATTCTTCCCCTTAACTTCAGACAAAGGATTTAAATTTGGGGAAGAGGTGAGGAGACAGTCCTTTCAGAGCTTCTTGAGGACATCCCTTTTTGCCTCCAGTGGATCCTGAAGAATGTATGGTGCAGGTTTGACTATCTGTGTCTCAGTGATGTCTAAGATGAAGCCAGGCTGTAAGAAATTCCCCTCTTCACAAGCTCCCCACCAGGACCCCTACATAAAGTAATACTGCACTATAGAAGAGCAGCAAGAATATAATTTCCATCCCTTCCTGAAGGATGAAGTGATTGTGAAATGAAGAGCATATTGTGCCCTCAGATCCTTTTGAATATTCTAGCATGACAGAGACTTGGCCTGGAAAAAGGCAATTTCACCCCCAAAGAATGAATAGAAGGGCTGGTTCATAGTCTGGCAAAACACAGCAGTTTGGATTAATCTGTATTTTCTATTGCAAATATTACATAATCAGAAACATTTTGACGGGTAGCATTTAGGATCTGTAAGCATTTTGGCTTGTACCAAGCCAAAGGTGATCATCCTGCTTTTGTCAGCTCCTGTGATAATCAGATAGACAACTCAGGCTGACATTATCCAGTAAAGGAATATATTTATGTCAGGAATAAGACAGATTTTGTGAGTGAATAACCCAATGTGTGACATGGATTTAAATTAGCAATGCTCAGAGCACAAGTCTTTCTCCTAGTGGCCCAAATAGGAAACTCATAACCAGCTTAAACATATTAAAAGAATGCAAGATCCCATAGCCATTACAGTCTAGCTTTCATCTGGGACTATGCTTTATTTTACAAAAAGGGTTCATTCATTACTCTGCCTTGACAAGTATAGTTGGGGGGAAAATCCTTTAAAGTGGACATTTTAAAGGGAAAATACGCTGCACTTTCAGAAATGTACAAAATGAATTTCAAGAAATGTGACTTTTATTTGTTCCCTCATTTGTCATTTGCAAAATATAGGAGGTTCTGAAGAAAACACTGCCTTGCTGAAGACATTCTTTATCTTAAAGGTTGGAAAAGCCCACTGTCATTTATATTCTATACTAAATTACCATATGATGACATGGATGGGTTCTTGTTAACTGTTGTCAGATCTGAAATGCATCATCTTATATGCAGAGCAACTGAGGGAGAAACACACAAAAATCAAAGCTGGAGGGGAAAGCAAAAACATTATAGGTTAACAGTTGGACTCGATGATCACAGAGCAGTTTTTCCAGCCTAAATGATTCTATGATTATAGGAAGAAACAATTATAAAAAGAGAAGAGTGCAAAATGGCAAATAACAAGAGAGGATAACAAAGAACCCAGAAGGAAAAGAAAGAAGACATATTAAAATGGAAAAGTAGTGAAAAAAGGAATGAAGCAAAACTCATATTTCATTAACAACAAGAGACAGTTGTCAAGGGGACTTAGTTTCTGAAAAAAATTTCTGGGTGGTTGAACTCTGCATTTTTACAAGGCTGTGGGAGTTAAACATTTGAGTTAAGAAATATTTGCCTGTCCTGCATTCTCAAAAGATTTACTGTGTTCAGTTTTCTTAGTATAATATTGAAAGTTTCAGAAAGTTTCTCAGGACTGTTCATTTAGGTCTCCTGACTGATTTACAGAGAATTGACTTCCTTCTTTTGTGTCTCAAAGTAAAATACTCACTTTTCTTCCTTTACCCATATAGTACAGAAGTACCATTTGCTGACATAAAAATTCTGAAATGAAGCAAAAGCCATGAGAATACTTAAGTGCCGTTATGTTATGTTAATGTAGACCAGAATGTTACTTTACAGGACCTCAGACTTGCTTGCAACTCTGTAGCATAATACAAATGGAGTAATCACATAATCACACCAGCAATTTCAGCAGACAAATTGTATCACATTTTATATTCTTGAAATAATTTTCTGAGGGATGGAAAAATTAGGAGATTTTTGTTGAAAAATAATTTTTCCCTGAAAAAAGGTGTTCTATCTTCTTTAGGGATTTTGTTTGTTTAGTTGGTTTTGATTGTTGACCTTTTTTTTAAGACTTGGTAGGCTGCAAGCTTAACAGATAATTTTCTGACCTCATTCTTGCCACCTTATTCTCATATTTTAGGTAAGTAAATAAAGGAAACTACAGAACACACATGAAATAAATGATGCTCAAGAAAGGCCAAGAATGCTACCTACAAAATGATATGAAAGTTTTAAGAAACTAAAATAGGTGCTTCAAATTAAGTGTAGCCTATATGCTTTGCTAAAGAGGAAAAGACCTAGGGATATGAAATGGGTTTTACATGAGCTCGTGGTAGGTTTTTTTTATCTTTCTGTGTCACTCCTCTGGAAAAAAAAAAAAACAGTATCATGAAATCCTTTCTGCAAAAGTAGCATGTTTACACTAGAGGGTGCTACTTGGACAGGATTCTAGACTGGTCAGTGTCTTGCTTTGAAAATCTCTTTTTCAATGTTAGGAAAAAAATGCACATCTGAAATAACAGGCAGATGTTTTTAGTGGGATAAATGCTACGAAATTTAAATAAACATAATGGAAATATAATGGTGATGATATTTTCCATGCACACGCCCATGAGAGACAGTGGTCCTTCACGTAATCTCAGCTTCAATAGAAACTGCACATGTAATTATACTGAGGGTGTTAGAGATGAATAAATATCCCTAATACTTCAGTCTGCTTTTGCTTAAAAAACTATCATGACATGGAAAATAGGCTGACTAAAGGAATGTGAAAATAAAATCATGGCTATTCATTAATGAGAGGGACAGAAACATCCGATGGAAGAAAGCACAAATTAGTGGTCTGTAGTACAAATACAGTGTTACTGAATGACTGGATGTGATATGACTGAGGGTTGCCTCACTTTGCAATAAAGCATGAAAGAAGGTGAAGGGAATGGAAATAGCCAAGAAGTTTATTTTAAATAATTCTTCCATCATCCTTCCAGTGGTGTGGTGAGAATTGTTAGAGCTCTGAACATGTCTCTCTACATCTCCACGGCCATTGGCTGCCTGGAGTTAGAGCCCATATGGAGATAGTGGACATCTTGGGCCAAGCTGCTCCCTAAAACCTGTTTGCAAGTGGCTTGGTATGGACAGCTTGTCTTCTTATATGTCTAATCCAAAAATGCCTTTTGAACTCAGCAGATCTCTAAGAATGCAAGACGGTGTGTGCCCTGCACTCTCACCAACTCAGAAACTCTGAAGCTCAAACTCTGGGACTCTACTCGTACCATGATAAAGTGGTACCCACAGCATCTCCAAAAAGAGACAGGAAATAGAGGAGAATAAAGTCTGAACATACCTGTTTATGCCTTCCCCAGCCTTAAATGTTGTTTTCATCAGCTGAATTTGTCACTGGTACCATTTGAAGGGATTATTCATCATGGAGTAAATAAAATAGCCCCAGCTGTTTTTTAGTTGTTGTATAGCCTGGACTAGCAAAAAAGAGTGCATCAAATAAACAAAGTAGAAAAGGAAGAGATAAGGAAACCACAGAATCATAGGTTGGAAAAGACCTTTGAGATCATCAAGCCCAGCCTCTGACCTAATACCACCTCATCAACTAAACCATGGCACTAAGTGCCACATCCAGTCCTTTTTTAAACACCCCCAGAGACAGTGACTCCACAACCTCCTTGGGCAGCCCATTCCAATACCAAATTACTCTTTCTGTGAAGAATTTTTTCCTAATGTCTAGCCTAAACTTCCCCTGACACAGCTTAAAACTGTGTCCTCTCATTCTGTCACTGGTTGCCTGGGAGAAGAGACTGACCCCCAGCTGGCTACAACTTTCTTTCAGGCAGTTGTAGAGAGTGATAAGCCTGAGCCTCCTCTTCTCCAGGCTAAACAGCCCCAGCTTCCTCAGCTGCTCTTCATAGGGCTTGTATTCTAGACTCCTCATCAGCCTTGTTGCCCTTCTCTGGATGCATTCAAGAATCTCAACATCCTCTGTAAGTTGAGGGGCCCAGAACTGGATACAGTACTCAAGATGTGGCCTAACCAGTGCTGAGTGCAGGGGAAGTATAATTTCCCTGGTCTTGCTGGCCACACTATTCCTGATACAGGCCAGGATGCCATTGGCGTTCTTGGCCACCTGGGCACACTGCTGGCTCATGTTCAGTCAGCTGTTGACCAGCACCCCCAGGTCCCTTTCTGCCTGGCTGCTCTCCAGCCACTCTGTCCCCAGCCTGTAGCTCCGCAGGGGGTTGTTGTGGCCAAAGTATAGAACTCAGCACTTAGACTTGTCGAATCTTATATTGTTGGATTCTGCCCATCTATCCAGCCTATCCAGGTCCCTCTGCTGAACCTCCTACCCTCTAAGAGATCAACACTCCCAACTTGGTGTCATCTGTATGGCAACAGAGACATAAAGCAATAGTGCTTTTCTCAGGTTGGTTAAGAAACAAGTGGAGCACCCACTTGATCAGCCAAAAAAGACAATGCACATATGAAAACATTTGCTTTTCAACTGAAATTATCCCAGCACCACAAAAGAGTCAACTGACTTCAAAAGGCCCAAGAAAAAAGTACAAACATTTGAAAAATTGTCCTTATTTGGGGGGTATTGTGGTTTAAATCCAGCCAGTGACCAAGCCCCATGCAGCCGTTGACTCACTCCCCCACCAACAGGACCGGGGAGAAAATCAGAATGGTAAAAGCCAGAAAACTCATGGGTTAAGATAAAGGTGATTTAACAGGAAAAACAGAAGCTGTGCACACAAGCAAAGTAAATCAAAGAATTAATTCACTGCTTCCCATAGGCAGACAGGTGTTCAGCCATCTCCAGGAGAGCAGATCCCTATCACATGTAACAGCGACTTGGGAAGACAAACATCCTCACTCCTAATCTTACCCCCACTCTATATACTGAACATAATGTCATACGGTCTGGAATATCCCCTTGGTCAATTTGAGTCACCTGTTCCAGCTGTGTCTCCTCCCAATCTCCCACACATCCTCAATTTCTTTGCCAGTGTGGCAGTACAAAAAGCAGAAAAGGTTTTGTCTCTGTGTAAGCCCTGCTAAGCAGTAACAAAAACATCTCTATATTATCAAAGCTGTGTTCAGCACAAATCCAAAACATAGCCCCATATTAGCCACTGTGAAGAAAATTAACTCTATTCCAGCCAAAACCAGTACAGGGGCAGATTGTCATTAGCCCTGTACTGTCTGACCTGGTGTTGTGTGGCCACAGCAAGGTACATGTGATTCATCTGCAGTTCTTTGTGGTTTGGCAAGCAGCTCATGCTTGGGCTGCCTGCCAGTCCTGCCCACCATTGCCAAAAGCAACATCCTGCCTTTTTCAGAAAGACCCCTGTAGTGACAAGGCATTGCTGCAGAAGTGGAAAGACAGAGGAGGAAAGAGCAAGAGGGATGAGTTGGGCCATACTGTAAGCAGGTGGATGCTTTACTTTGTCTGTTATATTTCTATAACCCAGTTCTCTGCCACAGAAAAGCAGTCTCTTTTTTCTTGGCAGGTGTAAGTGCATTTGTGAGTGTACAATAGACGTCTCAGATTTTTTCCCATATGATAACAGACAACAGTCAGCTGCGTTTGTAGGTTCACATCTCAAGGATCTTACATTGCTTTCATTTTTCTGAACTTTACGGCAAGGCATGCCTGTGTTTTGTTTGCCCCTGTTGAGTTGAGTTTATGGTTTTGAGCTTCCTTAGACATAAAGCATGAACAAATTCAATGGATAAATGAGTCTGAATACTTGAGCTGTATCAAGAGCTGCATCTCAGAATAGCAGCCTCATTGAATACCTCGATGAGTAAGCAGCTCCCACAAGCAAGTGCTGCCTTTGCTGTGTACTAGAAACATAGGCCCTAGATGGAATCAAAAGTCTATATCAGACATTTCTGAAGGAGTTACTAGAAAAAAATGAGTCTGAAAGGATAGTCACCTGGAGTCATTTGGTCAATGAAATTGTTTGGTCAGAAGATATTTAGCCAGCTAAGAGTCATCAAGCAGGGAAGAAAGGCTGACCTTGCCAATCTGAAGGGCCTGAAGCTGTGCCAAATTAAGCAGAGTTAGTAAAGGACTGTCATTCTCAGTTTTCCTAGCTCATCAACGATTCTTTGTTGTCACAGAGAAATTGCAGAAAGGTGGTGTGAGTATGGGGGAGGAACTAAATAAAACCAATGTTACAAAGTGTGCGTATATATATGTGTGTGTGTGGATGTGTGTATTTAAAATCCAAATGCACATATACACATATATATTTATATATGCATCTGTGTTGGAATTTTGCAATATTAGCTTGTGACAGATATAGAGATCATGAAAATGTGTCACTGTTCTTCCAGACTGTACACATTGCAGAGCTTATTGATGCTAATATTCTGATAAAGATATTCCTCTGCATGCAAGATATTGCCGTATTTTTGACTGAGTAAATATGAAATTATGTCTGAAGGCACGATCAGATAAATCTGGTATTAACTCTGGAAGTAGTGTTGTTAAAGCTGAAATACAAGATGCATGTCACCTTTAATTCTGTCTCCTAACAATGGATACATGATACCAAGATCTATTTCTATTTGATTGTGAAACGGCACTATTTAAGATGTATTTCACAGTGTGGTTCATCTAAACCTCACCATTTATCCCCACGTTCCCTCATCTTGCTACAATATCATCAGTGCCAGCTGCACTGATAGCCTCCAGGAATTTGTTCTTGACAGAGTAGCTTGTCTTTTTTCCACCGTCCTTCCAGACAGACTTGCAAGCTAAGATGCTTTGAGGTCAGAACTGCTAGAGGGACATGAAATATATACATATATGTATACGTATACGTATACATATACCTATATGTGTATATATATGCATATGTATATATGTGTGTAGCATTTTTGTCATATTGAGATATTTAGTAATGACTGAGCTTTCCATGTTGTGCTTTTAATCAACAAACATGACAAAGCTTGCTCAGAGACAAAGCAGAAAGCAGGGACAGGTGGTCTTTTAATATCCCTCCTCTATGCCTTATGCTACTGCCTTTGGCATCTTCTTGCTAGACCCAGGAGCTAGCATGACCTAAAAAACCCTTCAAGCCATCCTTCAGAGGAGAAAGGCTATTGAAGAAAAAAAAAAAGAGTGGAGGCAGCAGATTCAGGGGAGTGAAAAAGAACTCAGGGATACCAGGGAGAAATAGGCAGAAGATGAGAGAGATGGAGAGAAGGCATCCACAGGATAGCGCAAGGAGAGGGAACAGATGTGTAAAATACTCAAAAATAGATGAGAGTTACCATTTAATTGCTATGGCTTCCAAGCATTTATAAAGTAGCATCTCTAAGAGCAGAATTTAGGGGCTACACAGAAAAACCATTGGGGGAGTTATGGTAAAAGAGTACATTGACTTTATATTTTAGCAATTGTCTATCATTTCTTCATCAGCAGTGCTGATGATTTGCAGTGCTTGAACCAATTCACTGTTTTGTTGTTTTGGAATTTTTCTTTTTTTTTTTTTTGTTTTTTGTTTTGTTGGGCTTTTTTTTCCTATAATTGCTATGTATCACAAGCAAACTCTAACCCATTAGGGATAGTTTTGGCTCTCTAAATTTAAAAGTGTTTATTCAGTTCCTGCAATTTCAGAGTTGGAGACAAGCCTGCAAGTTCCAGATGCTCCACTGTTAGCAAAACACTTTAGAGGGTTATTTTAGGTTAAACTTAGACATGTTGACAGAGCGTATATCTTCTCCCTTCTTCAAAGAATTCAAGTTAAAAGGAACAACAAATTTGTCAGCTAAGTAGAAGTGTGTTTCAGCACTGGTTCCTCATTAGCAGACTGAGAAAAATACCTCAGTCTTTTCATAGCTGGTCTTAAGAGTGCCTGTCTTTGACTATGTGTGAGGCAGTAGTAAATAAAATGAAAATCTGTGCTTTAAAGCCTTACTTTTTATTTTTAATTATTGCTTCTGAAGACTAATACAGAAGCAGGTAGAACTATCAGACCAGTGTTCACTCTGTCATATGATTGCATGCATGGAAGTGTCTCTAGAAGGATGCGTGAAGCTCAGTATAGCTTTTCAAGGTAGGACACAGAAAGTGGTTCTCAAAAGTATCAGTGAGCTGCGATCTGTAAAATTTCTATCCCTGCTACATGACAATACAGCCAGATCTTATAGGATTATGCTGTAGAGGGGATCTCTGTGTATAATGCTTTGTAAGTATGGATTTATTGATGAGAGGGAAGGTGGCAGACATTTAAGTTATTCAACTAAAGTAGTGCCCAGCTTCCCAGCTCTCCTCTGCCTGCCACATCACTACACTCACATAATGTATGTTGAGCACTATTGTGGTGTTAAGTCACTTGCAATTAAATTGCTTTCTCCAGCAATTGTTGACTGTTTAAAAAAAGTAAATGCATTATTAACACAGTAAAATGTATTGTTGTGTAATCTGACTTCAGTAATGCTCCTAAGTCTGCATGAAGGGTACAGAATCTTCCTACACTGTGCCTACATTAATGGATTACACAACCGTGATTGCTGAGATAGAATATCTCGTTCCTATTTGATGTTCAGTTTTAAAACACACAGATTGTATTTCAAGGAGTGAAAGGTTTCACAAGCAAAGCAACAGATTGCACAACGAGTAAAGCGACAAAAGGGTGCAATATAAAGTCTGTCTTCGCTTTAAATCCTATTTATTACTTACCAGTATATCATAACTATGAGTTACCTCCCTACACTCCTGCCCTGATGTGATTCCTCCGTTCTCTTTAGCGTTAGACACCCCCAAGCGTACAACATCTCTCAGGGTGGCACGTATCCTGCCGAACACCCTTGTCCTATGCAGTCCTTCCTCTGCCTGTCTCACGTCCAGCAGATAATTGCCAATCACATCAACTATTACCAATTGCCGCCATGGTGGTTGTTGGTAATTATCAGAGGACTGCGACGCTGGACGCGGACTTATTCTCGCTAGACTCCTGCAAAGAATAATGCTGAACTCCCCGCCCATGCTGCTGGCACCTGGGACCCAGCCGCGACGATGGGATAAAGTGGGTTGGATCGGCGATATCCCGAGGTGGACACCGGTCGCCTTGCCAGCTGCACTACAGCTCCCAGGGCGCCTCGCACCCGCGCCCCGCCCCCAACAGCTCTCGGGCTGCGCGGAGCTCGCCGGGACTTGTAGTCTGCAGGGGCGGGCGGGGGCGCCGCCGGCGCGGCTCCCGCCTGCCGGCCCGGGGCCAGTCGTGCTCCCCGGGATCCGGGGAGGCATCGAGGCGGGCACATCCCGCACCCTGCCCGTTGCCACTCGCAGCCTCCCTGTTCGCCTCCCCTTGGCGGTCCCCGCCCAGGAGACCGCCGCGCAGGGGGAAGCCGGCGGGGCAGAGCGGCGGCGCTGCCTGGCGGAGCATCATGCTGGAATCCATCTGTGTCACCGGTGAGTGCCGCTCCCGGGAGCGGGGGAACAGCGGGTCCCCGTTCCCGGCAGTGTCCCAGGCTGCCAGCAGCTCCCTCCCTCCCGGGAAGGCATCAGCCGAGCGGGTGCCGTGAAGTCTCGGTGCGTGCGCTGGTCCCTGGGGAAGAGGAGAAAGGGCTTCACACCTGCCTGTCTGCAAGAAAGACGGCGGAGCAGGAGCCCCCTCGGGGAATGTGTTTTACCTGCGGCCCCGACCCTTCCCCGGGACACTGGGGCATGTAGAGGGGCAGGAGAGGCAAGGAAGAAAGCTTAAACTATTACTGGTGATATCTGATGCCTTTCGCTCTTTGGCTCTGCTCTTTGCTGTGTTTTCAGAGAATTTAACAAGTCCCTGTAGTATGTGCATATAAAAACCTGTATTATGAGTATATAATGAGAATATGGAAAAGTATTTGATGCCACACAAAACTGTTCTCTTCCGTGCTGTGTGCATGTGGAATGCAGGAAACCCTACAATACAGTTGCTGCTGCAAAACAAATTTTTCACTTAGATGATTTCCTTGTTTGAATTTGATGTGTTTTCATGTGTCATTACTTCAGCTGCTCAAGCCAGTGTTCCTTTGTCATGGGAAAATCTATCCGGAAGAGGTGGAGGTGTCTTAGTATCCCCTCATTCAGTACTGTTACAATCATAATTAAGATCTCTTGCAGCTACTCTTGCCCTGCATAATTTATATGCTGTTCCATCTGTGCCTGGATATAACTAGTGTCTGTCTTCTGGTACTGGGAATAGAAATAAAGTTCATTGGATCAGTTAGAGCAGCTCTAGAGATGTCCAACAGCAACTGTAGTCTTAAAGGAAGAGATTTCTTGAAAGACAGTTATTTGGGGTCCATGTCCCTCCATCAAATATTTCTGACCACACCTGTGTGGCAGTAGAACAAGCCAGAGATCTGCTTGGATGAGAGTTTTATCCTGTGCAAGTCTGCCTGTAAATCAGTCATGTGTGATTATATCCTGAGTCTATTAAATCAATTGGAGTTTATTACTTGATTTCATTAGGACCAAGTCTTCACTGTTACTGATTATTACTGTGCTCATGTAATTTAATTTGAAGAACACAAATTTGGAGTCAGTTGGTTACATAATAACCGTATTTCAGTGTGGAAACATCCATGCAAGTCAGGTTATACTTTTTTTTTAAGGTGGAAATGGTACATCTTAAATATCATTGTCATTTTGACGAAAATCCAAACTGCCCACTTGAAATCATGCCAATCAGTCGTATAAACACAGAGCTATTTACAAACACTGGCAGTTAATGAAACAGACATGCAAGTTGGGTGGTAGCTGAAACTTGCCCTTGGTTGTGAAGCTCAGAACTAAAAGCTGAATTACAGATAATGCCCTTACAGGAGAAAAATAAATAGGTGTCTATTCTGGGGGGGGGGGGGGGGGGAACCATTTTAGGTTAAATGTCAAAGTTCCCAACATCATACAGGCTGCAGTTAATAACTACAGTGCCTGTGGAAATAGACGATAACTCAGTTACAGTCTTTTTATGGGAACGCATTTAATTCTACTGCTAAACCATTTTCAGTCATTATAGACAGAGCTTCCAGAGCTGCCTGGTTCAAGTTGCCTGACAGCTTCTTTTTGAATCTGGAATGTTTGTAAATCTTGAAGGTGTTTATAGTGGTGAGGAAATAGAATAGAGGATTCTGTTATGCCTGTAGTGTTGAGAGGCAGTGGAACATTACAGATTCATATACAACATTTTATGTTGCCTGTTTTTTGTAGATATTCTGTCTACAGCTCTCTGCAACTACAAACCATACAGTCTAGAGTTCATAAACTAGAGAGTTGTTAATCTATTCAAATTGTCTGATAACTAATTCTTTGTAAATTAATTGTACCTTTACACAGTATGTCAAAGGAGGAATCTGCTTGTCACATCTGCGTATTTTCTTGTCATCTCTCAATTTAAAACTTAACTATTTATTACTTGTAGAAAGATCATGTACATTGTTTGCATTTCTATGAATTTGAAAATTCAAGTCAAGGTATTGATAGTAATTACTGATTTTGAGAAAAAAAAAGAAGTTCAACCAGATTCTAACATGGTAATGGTGAACTGAAAACAAAAAATAATGGCTCAGATCATTACATTCCTAGGATAAGAGAAAGTGCTCCATGAACATGTTTGCTAAGCACCTTAAGAATCATACTTGCAGTTTGGAAAGGATTTGTCCATTGTGTATAACCTGAGTAACAGCTGCTTGAAAACTGCAGGAGCTCTGCTATTTTAGAGTAGACTAGCTGGACAGAGAGAGATCTGTGCCCAGAAATACCTGTCATTAACCTCATTCCACCTATGGAACTGGTACTTAAGAAGCGGCTTAGACAGTAGCTGCCCTGTAGGGGAAGATGTTTATACAACACTCTCCAAAGTTCAAAAATTTCTAAATCTAAAATTTAGTGGGATTTTACTACATATATTATGAACTTAATAAAAGATTAGCTGAATATATCAATTTCCAAAGGCTGGAGACCAATAATATAACCTAGTTCCTGAATATAACATCAAATCTAACATTTTTCCTAACAAACAGATTCTGACAAGATTAGGCAGTGTTTACAATGGTGCAAGGTTCAAGGCTGGTGACTGGGAGGCAATTTATACATGGAAACTGTTTCATTAGTGCAAAATTGCAAGAGATTGTGGTTCCCACCTATCTTTTATGCACTCCATCCCTTTTCCAGTACTGCTGTGACACTGGAATAGCTACATGTATCTAAATGGAAGTTACAGAGTCAGGGGTAAAGCTGCACTGTTTGCAAAATCAAGCTTGTGGTATTTTGAATTGTTCTCTGACACATGGTACATTTGTGTCTGCAGGATGGAATAAGTCCAGTACTGCCAATTCCAACAGATATCTTGAAAATGATGGGATTTTGACTAGGGCACACACAGCCCGCTGTCTTGTGAGATTCTTTAGACACGCAGGCGCCGCTGCCATTGAGTGTCTGGCTGCTCTGCCAGCCCCACCTTATGGGGTAGCAGGAGCAAAACACTGTGGATCTAAAGAGGGGTATATCTCTGCTCTGGCCCAAGACAGACCAAGCTGCTGTTAACAAAAGGGAGTTCTGTCCTTTGGTACTCTAATTATGCCAAAAGGAGGACAGGCAGTTCTTCTTCCCCCTCACTGCTTATGTCTACCACCTATTATCACCTTGCACTCTGAATCTGGCAGAATGTTTCATGTGATATTTCACCCATGTCTCTAGGACCTATGTTTTTATTACTGTGTTGTTGCGGAGAGAAGCAAGATATAAATAAATGGAAGTAAACGTGATGGAAAAGTTTTTGGTAAGAAACTGTGTTAGTTTTGTTGTGATATTTTTTAATTGTTAAAGGACTTGGGGCTTTGTGACTTTTGAGTGTTTGGAAGCAAGAACAACGAAAAGAATCTTTGCACATAAGTGACATGTTTTTAGGAAGGTTCTCAAAGGTAACTGGAGGCCTGGGCTTTTTTTTTTTTTTTTTTTTTTTTTTTTTTNTTTTTTTTTTTTTTTTGACAGTTTTCTACTGCAAAATCTGAAATATGTGAGGTCAGGAAATTGAGATTTGTACTTCTCAGACCACAGGTAAAACATGTGGATGAGATACAAAAAATAAAACCTATGTGATCTGAAGCATGATATGCATGATAGAGTTATGCCACAGCATGGTGATTTTCAATTTGCCTTTTTCATACTTTTTAGAAGTGATCTGTAGACATCTGTTCTATGGCATCCAGAGTTTAAAAGCTGGAAATCACTGCTAAGCAATCTCTGCAATTAATTTGGGTTGATAATCCATTCTCTGACTGGCTGCTTTATAGCAGCATGGTTATCTCAGTACTTTTTGGAACAGTGAAGCCCATTTGCAGAGGGTAGGCTGTGCAATGAATTGATTTCTTGGAATCAATTGCTTGGAATACCAGACCTCTGTCTTAATCACCAGGTATTGCTAATCCTTGGAAACTCTTAGATATAGCTTTGTAAGTCAAGTTTCCTAGAAGACAGTGTATTCTTAATTTGGTTGATGCTGTTTGATTTACAGATGTAACCAAGTTTAAAACAAATGTACTGAAGAAAGGATTTTCAGTTTGGTGGTTTGCAACATAATTTTGATGTAGTCTCAATTATTATTTTATAGCTTATTTGGTAAAATAATGGTATTCAGAGAACCTATACAAAATTTTAGAAAATCAGTTAAATGACTTCTGTGAAACCTGCTTTGTTATCTATTACAATATTTCAAATCTGCTGGATTACCTGTTGATTCTAGGTTTCCAGCACAAATAGGCATGAAGCAGTATCCTTATGTATTCAGAAAAAAATTAAGGACAGCCACACTTAGTTTGGCAGGTGAAAAATCACTTTGCTACAAGATCGTACATATAAAGTAACTACAGAATTGAGGACAACTATTTTTGATATCAGCCATGTGCCTGGGAAACCTGCCAGTGCATGTTCAGCACTCAATCACCATTTGTGACATTTTCAGGAGAGTTTTGTCTTACAACGTGGAGCAACTGTCTACATATAAGTGCATTTATTACTGGCCAACTGTACTATTTAGCTCTGAAAGCTTGCTGTTAAAAATTTTTGCTATTAGACTGACACAAGAACTTGGGGAGGGTGTGTGTGATTTAAGGTCACTGAGTTGTTTTTTTGAATTCAGTTTCTTTTTTTTTCTTTTTTATTTATCGCTTCTTAGGGATGTGTGTTATTAGTTCAAATTATTCCCTATGTAGTAGCAGTTTAAGTCTTTTGTGCTCTTTGTAGCTTTTAAGGATTGATTAGTAGAGAAGGTGAAGTGTTAATGCCACTACTGTTATGTTGTGTTATGTTATCTTTCATCTGTATTTTAAGAAGTAGCTGTGTAATTTCCAACTTCAGTTTTGTCTGTGCAAGCCAAGTTATGTGCTCAGAAATTTCATATATGTTCAGGCATTCTGGAAACCTTGGTTTTCATTTGTCCTTCTTAAAAGTAAGTATTCTCATACTGTAATAATTGGTACAGGTCTGAAGACACTCTCACATACTTGCCAAGACATATGAAAGGGGTCATCCTATTCTGTTGTCCAAAAGATGCATCTCATTTTAAGTAGTTAGCTTGATGTTGTTTTCCTTGTGATGGGGAACTGTGGTTTCTCACCACAACAGCTCATGGTTAAGCAAGATAAGCCATCTAGGCATGTTGTCACATATGTGATGAGACTGAACTGACAGAATTTGAACAGGAATGCCAAGGAATGCATTTCTGTGCCAAGCATAGAAAGGGAATTCTCAAACTTATCATGAAACAAAACTGAGTTTGCATATGATATACATGCCTTTGTGAAAGAGAACAATCTAATGCTTCTATCTCTCTCTTTCCAGTGGAGGAAACACCCAGGCTGCCCATTGTATGTTCATGCAAATAGGATCTCTGTCTTTTTGCTTTTTGAGGCAGCATCTTCAGGAGAACTGAGGAACACAGGTTGACATGGAACTGACAGCGGTCCGACAGCATGAAATACATTGTCGTGGTGCTTAGATTGGGAGCAAAACCTAATTTAACTGTGAAAATAAAGCCAAAATTAAACTACCATCCATTTTTTCCTCTTGGAGGCATTTGATGATCTCTTGCTAATGTTCCATTCAGAGTATAATTACTGTATGTAAAGTAATTACAGCTCAGCTATGTATAACTATGGGATGAAGCTCAAATCTCTTTTGCAGGCTTTAATCAAGCTCCAGCCGCATCGCCTCTTCTGTGAATCCTTTCATTTTATGTGCAGAAGTAGGAAACATTTCTCTGTAGCATGGCTTATTTGTGCCCTTACCTTTGCCTCACATAATTTTCAAGAGTGAGCCGGTTGTCAAGAGAAGGGGATGATTACAACCAGCAAAGCAAAGTCACTTCTCTCTAACAAGCCAGCATGAATGTTAAATGCAGTTTTAATCCTCAATTATTCTTCCATGCAGCTGCTCTGCACCAGGGACGTCTCCCTCTGAAGGCTATGCCAAGGGTCAGAGCAAGAAAGGAGGGTTCATTCATTAAAGGAGCATCATTTGCCTCTTGCATTCAGTTTAGTTTACAGTGTTTTTTCTCAAGTGTTTTCTTAAAGCCAGCTGTTACTGTAGAACAGCTTTGAGTAGATGAAATGATCAGTGTTGTCTTAAGGCTTTTCATGAGTGTAACTCTCTTCTCTCTCCTCTTTAAATATAGCTTACTGTCTCTATTAAGACCGAATATGTGAAACTGATGTCTTTTAAACTTATATTATTATTCATATTGTGTTACAAATTGTTCACAGTAGCTGCCCCATTCCAAAGTTCTCATCCTTTTCTGTGAGTAAATTCTGTGAATCCCATTTTGCAGATGAGATAACACCAGACTGCTTATATCACAGCACAGATCCATGTGGGACTTCACTGTAAATACTGCTCACATGCTCCTATACATGCTTCCTATTTTTTTAGTTATTCTTTATCTATACAGAAAACCTTTCTTGCGTGATAAAGTCCAGTCAGACTTTGCTCCAAAATGAAATATTTGTTAATGTAGTAGTAATCATTCATGAAATCCCACAGTCTTGTTTTAAACAACTTCGTTCTTACCTGCAAACAGGTTAGTCATGCATAAAGATGTAAGATCTAGCTAAAAAAGTTATTTTATGCTTGCAAGTCCCAGTCTAATTGTTCAGAAGTGATATGCACACTCAATCTTCCCCTATATTTAGTAGTTAAG
>VYZS01014425.1:0-22763 GCA_013400695.1 Neodrepanis coruscans | reverse complement strand
CCCCCCCCGCCCCCCGGCAGACGAGGAGAGAAGCAGAACGGGAAGAAGGGAGAGGTCAGACCCCTGCGCTTTCCCATGAGGAAAATGCTTCCCCGACACGAAATCAGGGTACTCTTCCCCGGGACCATTTGCATTTGCACCCAGACTCCACTTTTTCACCCACAATTTTTATTTTCATTTAACCCCCCTCGTTTTTATTTTCCTTCCCTGCTTTTTATTTCCTCATCATTTTTTTTTAATTGGATATGTTTGTCTCCCTCGTTTTGTTGTGTGGTTGGAGATTTTAAAATTATTTTAATATTTTACCCGTCTTTCTGTTTTCTTTTCCTCTGTGTACTCTTGCCAGGGGGTCGGTAGAGCAAAAGAACCTCCTTGCTTGGGGCGGGGGGGAAAGGCAGGAATTCACCACCACCACCATCGTCGTTTGTCCGGCCTTGCCGCCGCCCCGACCCAACGCCGCTCCCCTCGGGTTTTCTGCACCGTGTCAACACCTCGCCCGGGTGAGTGCCAGGGTCTTCCAAAAATGTCCCCTTCCTCCTCCATCTTCTCCTCCTCCCTGGGTTGCAGGCAAAAGGTCTGAGGGTGACGGTGGCGAAGGGCTGGCAGCCCAGGAGCTCACCCTCGGGGGTCAAGGAAGCCGGAGAAACAGGGAAGCTTTCCTGCCCAAACAGTCTCGGCGGGACGTGCTTGGAAGTCAGCAAGCAAATCACTGCGGGTATCGGCACGGTATTCTACACGGTCTTTTCGGCTCTCATTTCTTCTCAGTGGCATTGGTTATTTATAGTCCTCTCTTATAAATATATATATATATAAAATGTCGGTATATATATGTTTAGAATAAGTGTGTGCGTGGAGAAATATTAGATATCTAATATGTAGTATACGCATATATGTTTACAAAAATATATACCGATTCCGGACCAAAAAAAATATTGGATCAGAGTTTTCCCACTTCACTGTGTGATGGCTTAAACGATGAAAAATCAACGTGACCGCTCAGAGAGGACATAAATCACTCCGAGAGTAATCTGAATTTCTCTTTCTTCCCCTAGCTGAAGCCTTGGGGGTCATCATTTTTCTGCGCCACTTGACCAAAGATATAATGTTTTGATTAGGTCGTAAATCAAAATCTTGGAACGTGGCTTTTTTGTTTTGTTTCTCTTTTTTTTTTTTTCCCCGAGGGTTTTCTTTCCCCTTATCGGCGGTGGCACTGTGAACCTGGAACAATGGAGGCCGCAGAGAGGGGAAGAAAAAGCCACGAAATGGGGAATTTGCAAAATATCTATTTGGAGAAGCGAGGAGGAGAGTGGTTAAACAACAGGCTCACACCTCTCGCCCCCCACTTGGCCCTCGGGAAGATCTATCCGGGCCGCCTACTGGGCAGCCCCCCGCGCGGTGCGTGCGAGTGGGCAGCGCCGTCTGCTTCCCAATCCACATCCCAATCCACATCCCAATCCACAATCCCGCTGGCCCGCGCAGCCCCCACCGCCCCCCGATCGGAGCTGCGGCCGCGGAGCGGCGCCGGGAAAACACCCCTTCCAGCCGGGGGGCAGGGGGTCCTCGGGCGTCTCGGGCGCCCTCTTCCCCCCGATGGTGCCTCGGGGCCGCGTCCCGGCTCGGCTCTGTTCTTTTGTTTCCGAACGGTGCCTTCCCGCACTTTGAACCCCGGCGGCGTGCGCGAGTCCCTGGCCGTCGGATGGGCTTGCCTTACCCCGCAAAGGTCAAAATAAAGTGCAGATATGGATGTATCTTCTTTGGGCTATTTTCTGGGCTTCCCGCTGCCCAATCCTTTCTTTGTTTTTAGTACGTGCGCGCTCATCCGCGTGTGCCTTCCCAAACCAGAGAGATACTGATCTTTACATACCTGTACAGTTGTTTGTACCTATAAAATAAAAGAACCTTTTTTTCCCTTACGAGATTCATTAGCATTTTTGGAGGGAAATAACTTCCTTGGGAAAATAGTTGACATCTGAGCCCGGGAAAGGTTTGTTGTTGGGATTTTCCCCATAAACCGCGTTGCGTGGCTTTTTTTTTTTTTTTTTTNGCATTTGAGGCCGCTTTTCACGAGCTCGGCCCCTCTTGTGCCGGGCAGATCCGCGGAGTTGGAGCTGGTGGAGTTGAGCCGATGCTCCGCGACCCTGCGCGAGGAGCCAGAACTCAGGCGGTGCTCGCCGAATGTCCGTCTAGTCGATCGGCAGCGAGGGTGTCTTGTTTGGTCCCTTGTGGCTGTGACCACCCCCCGACTGCCCCGAAGTGCAGGGGGCAACGCGGGTCGCTCCCGCCGCCGCGGTGCCAGGCGGGGCTGGGCAAACGCTGCCGCCGCCAAAGCGAGATCCGCGCCGGCCCTGCCTTCTCGGGGGGCGGGCTGTGACTTCCCGGGGGGCCATTGGCCCGACCCCGACCCCGCGACACTTCACGGCCGCAACTAGCCCGTGCCCGCCACCTCCTACGGCGCAGCCCGGCCGTGGCAGCCTATGACCCTCACGGTCTCCAGCCCCACGAGAGGGAGGCAACGTGACCGAAGTGGGGATAGATGTCCTCCCGCGGCACCGCCTCGTCAAGAGCCTGGGCCTGACCCCGCGCGGGGAGGGGGCGGCCGGGCCGCTCGGCCTCCGCGGTTGCGAATCTGCAGCCGTGGCCCGGGGGGGCTCCGGGTGAGCGGCGCGATTTGCGCGGCTGGAGCGGAGCCGTCGGAAGCGGGGGATGAACGCTGTTGACGGCCTGCCCAATACCAGGAGATCAGAAAAAAAAAATGTAAAGAAAAAAATGCCACAAAGCCCCCTGAAGCACACCTGGGAGCAGGAGGCCGCGAATACCTCGCTCCGGCAGCGAGGAAGACCAGGGAGCCCTTTGGCTTCAGCGGGTGGCGGTGGAAGCAGCCGTGTGAGTCTTGTCTCTGTGTGTGTGTGCGCAAGTGTGCAAGAGTGTGGGAGACACCCGTCTCCGGCCCAGCGCGGGTCCCCACCGAGCCGGTATGCAGCAGGGAAGCTGCTTAGACTTACGCGCGCATACATATGCACACATACATATAGAGATACACATGCACACATATATATATTGCACACGCATACATACATATTTTACATACATACACACACCTATGCGCAAGCACACATAGAGTGATGTGGGGGTTGTGCGCTGTAGTCTCTGCCCCCAGATCAGACGGATGCTCTGGAGGCTGTAGCGCCTCATGGCCACGCAGGGACTGGCCACGCACAGATCGCATCGGTGAAACCCATGCCTGATAGGAGCGGGGGCCGTGATCGTCTTCCAGTCTCTACTTCCGTTTGACTTTTTTTGAGGTTTCCCCCCCAACCCACGGCTGAGGGGCCGTGGCGGGGCCGGGCGCGAAGCGAGGCCAATAGCCGCAGCCCCTTCTGCGGCCGCGGGCTTGCTCCAACCGCCAAGCCCGGCCCGCGTTGAACATTAACAGGCTGGAGCGGCCCCGCGGTGTAACAAGCTACGTATAAAAATGAATCATCTCTCAGGTTGTAGTAAAACATCCTGTAAAGTCCGCCTATAAATCCTGGTATGCACTTAGTGCGCTCGGCTTCACGTCTTACCGTTGGTACGTAGTATTTGCCATTCCCTCCTCTCCCCTCTTTTCTCTCCCCCGAAATCCCGCTGGTCCTAACCCTGGGCCACCATGCCCTGGGATATAGTCACTCCCCCAGCGAGGAGAGCAGAGCTTCGCGGGGATACCACCGAGGTGCCGCCGGCGGCAGCCTTCGGGGCGCTGGGGCCTCCTCGCTGCTTCCAAACTATGCAGAGGGAGAAAAAACAACGGGAACAGGCACTGCCCTTAACCCTCCAGGGCGGCAGGAGCCCCCACCCCCCAGGGCCAGCCTAGGTGGGGTGGCTCGCAGCTGTCCCTTCTGCTCCCGCCCTTCGAGGAGTCTGTGTCTCTGTGCCTGTGATAAGAAGAGCTACTCAAACGTTGCAGCAAGGTTCTACAAAACCCAGCAAGGCTCCCCACTATAAATACATTACGTATCTTTTCTCGGCGTTAAAGAGAAAAAAGGAAGAATATCTAATCTGAAGGAGCACAGTGCTGCACAGCCTTGGTGGGCAGGCGCAGGCAAGGATCAATGAGCACGCAGCTAACAATGCAGCCCACAGTTCAAATCTGCGCCTGAGATTTACGCAATTGGAAAAGAACCCGAGAAACAAACCCCCTGGCCTGTTGGGTGTGTATGTGGAGAAATGGCAGCACTCGGGAAAACATGAGGGTGGAGCCGAGCTCATCACTTGATGAGTATATTTAGTGTGGTGGTAGCCCCACTGCCTCACGGGGGACTAGTTCCATGCTTAAAGTTATTCACATGCTTGAGTGATTTGCTGTATTGTGGCCATATGTAAAGCAATAAGTGGCTACTTCTGTGCAAGTAAGAGATCCAGAGGTCTCACAGGTAATTTTCCAGCAGATCCAGACCTCACACTTCTAAGAAAAACGTGAAGAGAGCTCTTTTCTCTCATTCCACTAAAAAAAAAAAAAACCACCAACAATTAAGGTCACTGGGACAATGCAAGCATAAAGGAGCATAAAGTCTCTCCTTTATGAAAAACTTTCCTGGGCACTTTCAAGGCTGCAAAATCAGGAGAGGAGCAGGAATCTACCAAGCCTGTACTAATGCAGTTGTTTTCAACCTTCCAACCCACAAACCTTTGCATCTATTTTGGTGGATGCAGAACTAAGGAATGAAACAAGTCCTTGCCAGGCTGGAGGACGGTATGTTGGAGAGAGTGGGTCCCAGCCAGTTTGATGCTTCTTTGAAGTCTGTAGAGCCTGAGCTGGCAGCGCTCAGTGGAAGGGCAGTTCCCAAGCAGAAACTCTCTCTTATGAGGTTCAGAGTGGTTGAATTCCCATGATTTCTCCAGGGAAGGTCATGCATGCTTCTCACTTCTCAGCAGAGATGGGAAGAGCATTGGAAATGGGGCAGCTCTTCTGGCCTTCATTTTCTATATGCAGAGCCAGTCTCTGGTAATTCTCTGTCTCCCTCTTTTTTTTTTTTTTAAATGCAAAGTGATACAGAGTTAGAGTAAAATAATAGTATCCAGCTTTTGGCAATGCTTCCCATAAATTCATGGCTTCAGCCTGGACTGTCTCATGGCCAGACTGTAAATTTTCACATTCTAACTCCCTGTGACAAATCTCTAGCCCCAGTCATTGTTATTTCCTTCAGCTTTCACGTCCTTCTGGCAAAAACCTCCAGCTCTGGTATTCTTCCCCAAAAACAGAAATTCCTACCACAAGGGCCATCACCCTGAGAACAGTTTTTAATAAACATGTTTGGAAAATGAAAACAAGACACATAAAATATATGAATACAAGTAACATCAAATGAAGACTTGGAAGGGGTTTCAAGTAGTATTACAAATAGGAAATAGCTTTCCAGAGATAAAAATACTCCATGTGTTTTGTTAACACCAACAGGCAGTCGAGCTTTATTCTCATGGTTTATTTGGATGTTAAGGGACACCTTTGTCCTACTTGATGTACTTGTAACTGCTAGCTGAGCCAGGAGGTCAGAGACTTTAGCATGTAATCAGTGGGTGACTGGCAACATCCCTGACAAATACTGACGGTGTGACACGATCAGGGTGACAGCCATTCTCGCATGTCAACAGCTATGGCTCAGTGAGTCTGAGTAGAGGACATGGGGAGGGATGTGCAGGCCATTTTTTGGTCCTGGACCATGTACCTAAATGCTGTTTAAAACATCAGCCCCTGATACAGAGCAGGAAAAACGGCTACCACTGACAGAGGTGGTTCTATTTTGGTTTGGCCTTTTTTTTTTGCAACAAAAAGGGGTATTAATTACCTGAAAAGTGATCTCATTGGTCATTTAGTAACAGTTGTAGGTTCTCAGAAACTTATAGGGTGTTTCCTTTGAATTGTCTAGGGGACAAGACATGTTGCATTTCTCTGTCTTCTGAACAAAAAGACTTCTGAAACTGGAGCACAGCTCTAACAATTCTTTCCATGACAATGGAGCACTTAATTCTTGTGGTGGCCAGGCATTGCCATTTGAGACCACTCAAATTCCCCCTGGTAGAGCTGGCAATTCTGCAGACATAAATAACGCAGCTTGGGGACCCAAGTGAACATTGTTTACACAGAAATATCATGGGCCTACACTGGTTGGTGTAGTGTTTTCCTCCTTGCACTGGAAGGAGCGGAAGCTGTGACATGCTTGTCGATCCAATAAGGCATGTTTGCATATACTTAAATGCCATCAGCTTCCAATAGCATCTGAATAGTATGGATGAGTACAACTCATCTCATACTGGAAGACAGCAGGAATGGAGTGTGTGCCCACAGAGCATACTGAATCAGGACCAGGCTCCAAGACTGGAGAGAAAGGACTGGGAACAGTTTCCCTTCTTATGGCCTTAGAAAGGCTCATTTAATCTTGTACAGCTGGGCAGGGAGAATAACTGGGAGGTTATGGAGTGCCTAGATTGAAAGAATCCCCAGTTAGAAAATACTTAATCTTTGGCCACAGAAATCGATCAGCTGCTTGGGACAAGGCTATGTCTCATGTAAAGGGAAATAGATGAACTAAACTTGGAGAAAACCTTCTAAAGGAGCTCTGTGAACACTTTTCATGGGTTAGGGCAGAGACATGCTGACCATGTGTGGAGGCCGTAGGAATGAGCAAAGCATCATGCAGAGTCATGTTAGAAACACGTTGCATTAGGAATCACAGAGCAGTTCCCTTAATTTTCTTTTCTGGCTGGAGAAATGAAGCCAAAGAATGAGTAAGAAGAAAAGATGAAACAGCTTGAGAAGAAGGAAAGAGATCTTATTTCTGGTTACTGTCAGATGTCTTGTGCAGTGACTGCCACAAGAAGAAACCTTTGTTGAATGCAATGCCACTGCTGTCTTATTAAGAAAAGTCTGCGTGCTCTGTAGATCATCTAAGGGGAGGTATATTATAGGAGTGATAATTCCAAATCTAATTCTTTGGTGGTAACCTAAGCAATTTTGTTTTACTAACTTATTTTAATGCCACATTTTCACTTTCTTAAAAGAAATCTCATTGAAACAAGTTTGCAGAGGGAAAATGGGACAGCTAAGTTGGTGATCTTAATATAGCTTCTATAAAGCTAATGAAAATACTTAAAAATTGTTATTTCTTATTCTTCATGGGATCTGATTAATTTCATTGTAAAAGTTAGTTTTTACGTATATACAAGTAGAGTGCGTGGAGTTCTGTGGGCAGAATGCCCATTATGACTATTCCAGAGGATTAGGAATGTCAGGCTTTTACAAAGAGAAAAGCAGAGCCTACAACACGCCTTAAGAAGTAATCCCCTGGTCCTGTCCTATCACCTTTTCCACTGGAGGGAACTGCAGGGTGCTTGAGAAGATACCTGCTCAAGGATTTGTTACTCAGTATGCTGATGTCTCCCAGAGGTACAAAGAAAAGCCTTTCTCTGCCCATTAGGAGATGTGTGATTTGAGGCTAGAAATAGGGACTTTAGCCAAATGAGTGAAAAGTATAAAACTGCAAAAAGCACTTACTGATATCTTGGCAAGAAACTCAATACAGTATCTGACACTCGTCTACACATAATGCTATTGTCCAACACTACTTAACTCTTAAAGGCATGACACTAGATATATAATCCTGGCTCCCTGGCCTCTGTGATTAAAATGCTGTCATACAATACAGCTTAGTAACTGGTGTTGGACACACTTGCAGTACCCCAAGGGGCTCTTGATGTTTTAGACCGTAGCCAAAAGACTCCTGCGACAGTTGCTGTAGACTGGAGACACAGTAGCAACCTGTCTTTCAGCTGCTTCCCCACTCTCCCATATTCCCCTGTAAAATGTTTATGGATGGGATCTTTCTTTCCTCTGTAAGTGAACTCTTCTTACCAACTCCCTCTGTGAGCAAATAGTAAATCCCAAGGGAGCTGTGGCTGAGTTGGGTTTGTGCCCCCAGCACCAAGAGGATGAAACAGTTGCTGGATAATATGCATGTGAGTGCAGAATGACCCTATGCATTTAGCACAGAGGATCAGACAAATATACCATGTCTCCTGGACCCTTCTATACATAGGGCCCTTGGCCATGGTGTCACTGCCCCATCCTGAAAAACGGCAGGTCCTAAAGTTGAGCCTAGGTAACTAGATTGCAAATAGGCTAGCATATGCTGAACTCAGAGAAATGCAGGACATCAGCACTAGTTTGTGTTTTGGGTACATGGACAAAGTCAAGCCACTATGATGGTGTTTAAACTGATGGATCTGGGATGCTTCCAAACTTTCAGATCCAAGTACATATTCTGACCATTGATATCAGTGTAATGCTTTAAGCAGTCAAAAACATGTTAAAAAAACCTATGTATTCAACAAGAGGAAGGAAACTAGGCATACAAACAAACAAAGAGGGAGACACAATATGTTCTCATCAGATCTTCGGTGTGTGCCGAATAAGATGTGCACCATGCGCATGGAAGGTCCCATGGAGTCCATGCGCCATGCAGGCTTGGTTCAGACACTATTTTTCAGCTGCCCTTATCTGAACTAGATCAACAGTTGTCTCAAATGTGATGCAACCAGTGACAGAATAAGAGGACACAGTCTCAAGTGCGCCAGAGGAAGTTTAGGCTGGACGTTAGGAAAGTTCTTCACAGAAAGAGGGATTGGCCATTGGAGTGGACTGCCTAGGGAGGTGGTGGAATTGTTGTCCCTGGAAGTGTTATAAAAAAGACCAGATGTGGCACTTAGTGCTATGATTTAGTTGATGAGAGGATGTTAGGTAATAGGTTGGACTTGATGATCTCAAAGGTCTTTTCCAACCTAGTTAATTTTGTGATTCTCTGTAAAGCCAAAAGTGAATTGATGGTTGCAAAATGCTCAGATAACTTGGTAAGGAAACGCATTTCAGTATATTGACAGTAAATGAAATCCCTAATTTCTACCTAGAAATGAATACTTACTGCGCATAATGCACACTTTATTTTTTCTGTTGCGTCTCTTGGTTTTGGGATTTTTTTACTGTTTTTGTTTGGTTCTTGTGGGTTTTTTTCTTTTTAATGCATTATATTAGCAGTTCCAACTTTGGACCTTTTATTCAGGTGAAAAGCATTATTTTCATAAAAGTTTCTAGAGACAAAGTGGCTTGTTTGCCTATAAACTGGAAACTACCAACCTTCACTAAGCTACTACAAAAGGTTTCAATCAAAAAGACAGACATAGCTACAGGAAAAACTGACTCAAAATGAAGCAGCCACCTCACTGCAATATTGTTAAGGAAAGCTTTAATAGGCTGGGACAGATTTATAATAATTAGTACAACCTGCTTATTATCTGAGACAAGGCATGTACAGCATATAGCATGTCTCCCTGTGAAATTGTAGACAAGTGTGAGCTGATTACATTACATGTAAGTAGCAGGGTGAAACAGGACATTTGGTCCAAATACATGTAAATAGAGTACCTAATAGTTTAGGTACTATGCCATGAGTGATTTATAACTCCCTGCTTTGTCAAATCATGTTGACTAGGTTAGACCTTTTCATTTGGTCTCCCCAGGGAAAAGTGCACAGGATTTTAGGGACTCGTTTTCAGAGAAAGTACCATGGTGGTAGAGATGCCAGCTTTTCATTTTCCCAGTGGGTGGTCTGCTGCTGCAAAATTCCCAAAAGGCAAAGGATCTAGAACTACACAGGGCCTCCCTTAAGCTGAAGCGTTTAAGAGATTTTTTATGTGTAATTTAAGATGTTTGCTGAGAAAGAGGGAGTCCGATTTAACTATTTGCAGCTTATGATTTTTCCATTAGAAAATCTTAAGGAACTATCAACACATTTCATATTTGACTGACCACAAAATCATAATTTTTTCCCTCAGATTTATTGCCCCATAGCAATGTCCTTTGTTCTTCTCCTTTCTCATTAAGCTTGTGCTTATTTGGAAATTGTCAGAGAAGACACTCAACTCCTGTCATTCCCACTAAGCAATATGAACATCTAAAAAGATTGCCACTAGCTTCTTCTGAGGCAATTTGCAAAGCAAGGATTTAATCTGGAAGTCTGGACATACTGACATCTCTGCTTAATGTTTAACACAATTCCTCCAAACTTCCAAAAGTTTCACCTACCCCTTTCTGTGCAGAGCTCTCTCTTTAACAGTCTGGAAGATCAAACTGAAAAGAAGTAAGTGGTATGCAGCATTCTTGCAAGTATAAACCTCCAAGTCATCCTAAATATGTTGGAGCTGCATTGCAATAGGCAAACGCAACTACATCTAATTGTCCGTTATTTAAGTATTATATTTTTTGTAGGAAATATATAACTTTTGTTTGACAGTGCAACAGGGTGGTCCTCTTTAAGTAGCCAAAAGGACCTGGAGCCCGTTTTCCCTCCTGCTCCCCCCAGTAAGCTCTTTTTCAAGGAAATAGATGTGTGAAGGAAAAGCAGACAAGATAGAGACTGGAGCCAGATGTTCCTCTGAGAGCTGCCTCCTGACTGGGATAGAAACTCAGCTGTTCGCTGACTCAGGGGAATTCTAGGCAGAATGCTCTGGGATTTGCCATGTGTGGCCAAGAGAAAGGCACATTCTACAGTACCCTATGCTTACTCTCCCTAGTTTGCAGATGGAAGGGGAAAGCATCTACTTGGCTGGGAAAAGGATGCTGCAAGGATGGTGATTGTGTGTCATACCACCCTTTGAGGAGAAAGCCTCAGCTCCCCAGACTATGCCAATGAGATATACAGGCACATTTCTCCAGGGACCTGTGTTAAGTAATCCTGTTCTGTGAACTGCTGCCTTAAATAGTCCAGGCATTTGTCTAACTTATAGGAAGAATGCTGAGGAAATGGCTCTGCTATGGATATGCTGCAGGCTGACAGCTTGCACCTGGCTTGTAAAATGTATTAGATATTTCTGGACAAATTTACAAACAACTCCTAGTTAGGATAATAAGCTGCTTCGCCAAAGTCAACATAAGCTGTAGCACATATTATATCACCAACCAAATAATTCCATCCAAAAATCATGGTTCTGCCCCAGAAAATCTCTCTGCTCCAACTTGTGTTCAATGCTATTGATTCTGGGGAAAGACAAAGCTTTCTTGCACTATTGGTCCATAGTTCACAACCTATAACCAACAGTCTGGTGGGACGTGGCTCTGCAGGCTGTACAAATTGCTTGCTCAGAGGTGACTACAGGTAATATGCCATGAAAAATGAAGAAAAGTCCATTTATGGTGGGTTTTATTTTATACTTTTTCCAATGTTCAGAAACAGGTGTCCCACATGGAAATTCCTTGCTAAATGGCTAGATGAGGCCCTTGCTTATACATTCTGGAGAGGTGCACCACTGCCCAGGGCTTCAAAGGCATGCATAACAAGCCTCTGTGCTCTGTACCTGTTCTTATTCACTATGGCACAGTCAGTGACAATTATCCACACTGGAAACACTAGGGAAGGCTGTGGCTTTTTGCTGCTGAGCAGGCATGTCATTCAGCTACATCTAAAATACCTCCTCAGGCACAGATTTCTTGGTGGGCTGTGAACCACCCGGAGTTATCTGCCCTCTGCCACTGTAAGCTGTGTGTGCAGCTTAAAGGGAGAGAGCTTTGCATACAGGAATGCCTGTGGCTTTGGTCTGTCTGATCCAGCAGGGCTGTGCTCTCTGTGAGCCTGATGCTACTTGGAGTTGAACACCACCAGAGGCATACAGCCCTTGAGATGATGTATACTGCCAACCTGGGGCTGTGAGCACAGATGTCTAAGGTCCAGCACCGCAGCCAGAGGAAAACCTTGGCAGCTCTGCAAGCTCACTTTCACTCATGGCCAGGATTAGGAACACCTCTCATCTTTCTTGATAAAATGCAGCATGAAAGTTGATTTGACCTGTTCCTAAACCAAGTTCAGCAACCACAGCTTGGCCAGATCTGCTTCATGCTGCTGCACCTCACCTCTTCATGGTTTTGAGGCTTGCCTACAAAAACCTTGGCCATAAAATGGCAGCATGGGTGATGCTGTGTCATTGCTTCAGCTTCTAGATGGGAAGAGCAGCAGAAGTGAACTACTGGAGAAGGAGGCATTACCGTTCCTTTGACTGTACTAACATCCCCTCTGAAAAAACAGCTTATTAGTATTTTATGCTAGTGCTTTTAATTGGTAGTTACTTGCTGGCTTTGCAATACGATAATCCCAAGGAAGACGAGTTCACATTCAGCTAAGCACTGCTTAGCTAGCACAAGGTGAGAAATTCCCTGCTCAGAAAGGCTGCCATTTAAATAGATAAGGCAAATTGTAGGAGGAGAAACAGAGCTAGAGGAAAGTGAAAAGACTTGCTCAAGGTCACATGGCAGATCAGTGGCAGATCAACAAAACAGTCTGGTTGTCTGAATTGCAAGTCTACTGTCCTGCAAAATCTTCGGAGAAAGGCCACTAATAGCTGTAGATATCTTCATGCCATAGTGTCCTCTGCAGATGATATAACTTAAATTCTGACATCCCAGAAATAAGAATTCCATATTTTATTCACTTGGAGTATGATCTCCTAAGGTGGCTAATGCACAAGTGAAGCTATTTGTCAAATCAGTCATTTTTTTAAAAAATTAACTTTTGGAAAGTGTAGATGAACCAAAGTCTGGGGTTTTTTTGTTTGTTTGGTTTTTTTTGGTGGTGAGAGGAATATGCTAGTGACCATAATCTTGGCTAAAATATAGGATAAGGAACTCTTTGTCCTTCTCCCCCCCATGTGCTATTTTGAGTTGGCATGTGTTTACAGAGATAACATTTGATGTCATAGTTGCCACATTTGACAGAGAAAAGCTTGAGAGAACCATTAACTATAGGATGAGTCAGCAATCTAAGGCATCTTTGTCCTTTGCTAAATGATTAGCTCAAAGCAATACTGCTTCTGAAGTTTCCAGCCCAAGAAAATCCCACAAACAAACATTCTAATAGCTATTATAAAATAAAGAATCCTTTATACGTAATAGAGTTGTGCAAAATCAACTCATCTTTATTGCCTACAAGAAAAAATACTTATTTGTATTCATTTCTAAACACATTATAGCAATGTTAACTACAGATTTGAAAGCAACAGTGACTGAGAGAATAGAAACTAGAGACAAATAGGAGTCAGGATGCCACGTGTCTATTTCTGCTCTACCATTTTTTGCTTTGTAACCCTGGATATGTCGCTTAATGTCCCCATCTCAATGCATCTATATGCAAAGGGCAACAATGATTTATTATTCACAGAAAGATTCTACTCTTTTTGGTGTAGATCCAGACACTTGACCCTTCCAGGGATCTGCTTGTGAAGATTTTGGGAGAAGTCATTTTTCCCCCCAAGAAGCTGTGCATCCTACAGGATCATATTTAGTAGACTACATGTTGTTACCAAAAAGAATTGCACAGAAACTAAATTCCTAAGACTCTGCTGGTCATAGATGCTTTGAAGACCCTTAAGGAAAAGGACAATGCTGGTCTATGATGAAGCCCCAGAACACACTTTATTCCATTAGACACCTCCAAGAAAGCAAAGGAACCACTCATATTTTTGTCTACAATTCAGTTAGTTTCTTGCGGCAACAGCTGCAAGAAGAGGATGATGCAAATGGGATAGAGACAACTTCATTTGCCTTTGTAGGGGAGAGGAAGACAGTACACAGGAGGTTTTTTGGATAATGGGATCTGAGTAGTTGGGGGAAGACCCCACTCTGAAGCATATTTAAGTTCACTGGTAATTTGTTAAGAAAAGTGAAATAATTTTTAACACGCTATTTTTAAAACATTTTTCCTCTTCCTTGAAGAAGTGTTTTAGCAAAAGGTGTGACACACATGCCAGCATTAGTAAATGCTAATACTAGGAAACATGACACTACATTCAATCCATAAGAATGTAAAGTTGTCTTATGTAAATGACAATTTTAGGCACCTAACATTTTTCCATATCTTCCTTTATACTAAAAATATCCATGAAGAATGTCTGAGGCTGCTGATTTATTTATCTTTTGGTTAAAGATTCAACACAAATGGCTCACACAGTGTTTCCAGGGATAACGAAATTAACCTATCATTTGGCTCATTTTGCAAAGGGAGAAAAACACCTTTATCCTGCTGCAAAGCACTGGCTTGTATGTGCTGAGTAGAAATGATGTGAAGTTGCTGAAAAGGTTACTCTGATGTCAGGAAGATACCCTTTCCTTTCCCAAATATCATCAGCCAAATCTGTAAAAATCTAGTTTGGACATAGTCTAAAGAGACTTAGTGTTGGGCAGCTAAATTATCTGAAGCTTACACTCACGATCGCTCCCACCAGCTCGCATCAAACTCCAGCTGCTGTAGGACAGATTCAAGCCAAGCCGCTGCAGTACATCCCAGCTGTACTGTGCTGAAGGCAAGATGGGTGCTGCTGCTTACTTCACTTCTTGGAACCACCCAGGCATCTGTCAAACAGACCCGCAGGCTGTCCTTCTGCACCCCAGCTATTCAGCCCAGGCTCCACTGGGCTAGGCGGGCTTTTCCTTGGCTAACTTTGAGGATCTTAAGGAGATCTTAAGGCCACTGGAATCACCACTTTTTGTAAAGCAGACTTGCCAAAAGAATTAAACCATCCAGGCCAGGCTAAAATTTAGGGAGGGTGGAGTGCTTTCTCCATAGAGATGGTGGGAACTAAACATTGCTTGAGTCAGAACACTCACAGCCAGAGACCATGAGAGACAGCACTGACAAGGACACTGTGGCATTAGGAAGACCTGCAAAGGGTCATATCCCCTCTGGAGTTTGTAAACCTGAGTAGCAGGTAATCAGAATGGTTAAGAAAGGTGACAACAGTTGTTTTGGTTAGAGGAGGTTTTCCATTGTTATGGTGAAGAGCATGTTGAGGGAAGACCTCAGCCTGAGTAGGTCCTGCTGCCTGCATCACCTCTTCTACAGACATGCAAAGTCGGGTAGCTGCTGTTTCCACCCAGGAAGGGCTCAAGGATTAGGTGACAGCAGCTGTGGCTGGCAAGGAAGCAGGGCTGTCACTATCAGCAGGTCTGGAAATAACATACCTCTGTCCCCAGGATCTTGCACACAGTTTCAGTCCATCCCATTTTCTCTTCCCTTTGTATGGCAAATTGGACTGCCTCTGTCTATTTCTTCTTATTGCAGGAGAAGAAAGCAGTGTTTTGCTATGCAGCTGAGAAGCCTCAAGATGAATCTTTACTCATGGGCGGGGACAGGGTGCCAAAGAGTGGTATTGGACTGACAGTACTTTAGACTCATACAGTGCACCTATGTGTCCCAGCAACGTCTCCAGCCCATCTTGGGTCAGGACCTTGCTATGCAATATTTCCCACACCTGGCATGAAGCTCTAATAGGCCCTGAGATGGAGTCCTGAGGTCACATAGTGGCTCTGCCAGAATGCAGTTAGTAGCTTGTATCTATACATGAGCAGTTCTATACCTGTATATGAAGATCATTACTTGTTATTATGAGGGCTAGAGATGGAGATGTGGGGAGCTGGAATCTGATGAGGTTTGTAGTCAGTGTCACCCAGATCCTCTTAAGATGGAACAGGAGGCTACCAGAAGTTGCTGGCCTTAAAGTAACACTGAACAACACAAATTTCTGCAAAAGACTTCTTCAAACCCTATTTCATCCACACAAGTTACTGGTGAATAACGCTAGTGGCATTTGTACCTGGAATACCTGAAAAACACAGTGCCACTTCTCAGGCATTCCAGTTTTGCGGAAACTTCTTGATTTTAGCTTCGCTGTGCTTACTTTGCCATGATAAAACCAAAGACAATACTTTTCCTTTTTGTCTTCCCCTGGAAAATTTTATTTGCTTGCTAAGCCCAGGAAAACAGTGCCAGGAACAAGAAAAAAAAAAAAAAGGAAAATGAAAATAAGGAAACAGATTTAGATTGCTTTTTCCTTAAAAATTGTGAACATTCTAAAACCCAAATATTTTTCACAAAAAGAAAAAGCTCACATCTGTTATTTATAAAATTCCATTTTTATGTAATCTTTTTTTGTCTCCCATTCAGATGACAAAATCACAAATCAGACACAAGAACTACATGTTGTACCAGTAAGTGTTAGATTCCCTGAAATCTTTTTCCTAAAGATTTGGCAACAGAGGTGTGTTTGGAAAAGGGATAGAAGGAACAGAGGTAGCTCAAGAACAAAGAGAAGGGTGATTAATAGAATACAACCCTCTTTATCTTCTTTGTCTCCAGATACCAAAAATATTCAGGTGAGCAATGAAAATGGCAAGCAGGCATTACATCCCTGATGAAAGCCTCAGTCAAATGAAACAGACTTTCAGATAAATCCATTTTCTTCTTTAGATGAATATGTTCAAAAAGGCACACGCTTGTCAGCTTGGGCACTAGACTTATTTTTAAACATTTATCTAGTCAGCATGCCAAACTCCTAGATATGTTCACAAGCAAAATTCTTAAGCCCAGTGCTTTATAATGATAGAACAGCATTGTTGTCTTCCTTGGGAAATACATTATTTCATCTGTGTCTGCACACAGAAGCTGCTTCGCTTAGACCACTCAGGCATAAGAGCACAAACACAACCATTCCCCTCTCCCCCAAATTGTGACTGCCATTATACCAAAATAAAGACCCCATACCGATATTGTTATTCCTCACCAGGAAAAGGAATTAATTGCAAGCACCTTCCTGCCACTGTAAGTGAATTGATAACAGGAGCTGTAGATGCAGTTAAAAGACCCCTGTTGTTCTTCCCCCGCACCGGGTCTCTCACACAACCGACACAGTTACATTTGTACAAAATCTAGCTATAGAGCAGGCTTTCATGGACCAGGAGTCTTTAACCCTTTTTTAATCCACTTAGACTAACAGCGGTGCACTGCTAATTCACACGGCAAAGGGTAAAGGGCTTTTTGCAAAGAACAACTTTTTCTTGTAGCAAAAATAGATGAACCCACTTCCCTCCAAAGAATTGATTACTGAATGCCTTCGTGGATTTTGTACAGCAATCTGGTCGTGTGAACTTGGTGTAGTTTGGTGGATGCAAAGGCTTAACTCCCCTTCCTCTAACCATATGTGGGAAAGGAAGGAATTTGTTTTTAACTTTAGGATTGCAAAAAAATACAACAGCTTTCTATTTTTATTTTTTTTTTACACAATCTACTTGGTTTTACATATAACAAGCATTTTAAAATAACAGCAATACAGAGCCCTATCAAGTTTTTCTAAAATACTTGTCATGCAAGGAATCTTAATCTCCATTAATCTGACAAGACTTTTTAATGTGCAACAAATAAAATCATAAATTTTTTATGTTAAGGGCTAACTTTGTTCTGTTAACATTTCTGATAGTCCAAAAGAGCCTTGGTCCACAAAGTAGTTTCTTAGGAGATAGACAACTAAATATTACAGCTTTATTAAATATTAAAGGATTACATGCACTTTACATACATACTTGTTTAAACTGGGTAGGCCACTCAGGATTTTCACTAATAGAAATCAAGCATTTCAGAATCCAGCCTATTGCTGCTGCCTCAGTTGAGCTAAGCTGCTAAAGGAATTTTTAGGTATGACATGGTCTCCTATGTGCTACTTACTATTCAATTACATTAGTACTATTTGACCCAATGCAATAAGTAGCCATAGCAATAATTCTAAGAGGACAGAAATATATATAT
Source organism: Neodrepanis coruscans (assembly GCA_013400695.1). Taxonomy (NCBI): domain Eukaryota; kingdom Metazoa; phylum Chordata; class Aves; order Passeriformes; family Philepittidae; genus Neodrepanis; species Neodrepanis coruscans. The sequence goes on along the minus strand of VYZS01014425.1, from coordinate 5,115 downwards.
ATATATATACACACAATGGCAGTGCCACCAGAAGTGATTGAATTTTCTTTCTTAAATTTTCTTTGACCAGTGGGCGAACCCTCAGCAATTAAATGAATATGCAAATATTTTTAAATTTCTAACAGTAAGTATACATACATGAGCTCAGTGACATTCACATAGTAAAAGTTAGGCTTGTGCTTCATAGCTTTGCTGAAAAAACCAAATAGATTTTTTCCTGATCTCTTAGCAAAGGAGTTACATGGATATTAACAAAAAAGACTTTCTGTATGAAGTGGTTATTAGTCACATTCTATTGGTCTGTCAGATTTTGCTTCCTTCTTGCCTGATACTAAATCTCTATTCACCTGTAGACTAAAGCAGGTAGAATAAAGCAGGACTTGATTTTTTTGTATAAAGTATTACCGGAAAATTTCAGTCTGCAACAGAAAAAATAAACCTCACACACACACCACCCCCCCCCCAAAAAAAAAACCCCTCAAACCCAAAACAAACAACCTTGTGGATTAGTAGAGATTAAAACTATAGAAAGTTATTTTCTTCCACTATTCAATCACTTTTGAAAGTAGTCTTAAATCTGCACTCACTTGTGCTTACCATTATTTTCCAATTTTCCAGTGAAAATTGAGATTTGATTTTCTTGACAGTAAAATGTCAGCAGCAGTAAAAGCAAGGCTTTTCTTGCAGACCATGATAGAGATGAAAATTGCACAGTCCTTCTTTTCCTCTTCCCTTCCTTGGGCTCCGTTTCTTACACTGATAAATGGCACTTAGATCCAGGCAGATCCTGCTATATCACAAGCATGTTTTTCTTAAGCATAACATTGTGCTCTCTGTACCAGCACGCAGCCAGAGCCTGGGGTAGTGTGGAGCACATACCTCCATCCAGCTTCCTGAAATGCAGCAAGGATACGGGCGTAAGCCATCCTTTTTGTATGTGGAAAATAAGAACTGATTTTTCATTCAGTAAGGCATGGGGCCGACATAATCTCCAAAACTAACTACGATGTTTATAATTTCTGCTCATAACAATAATTTTTGTCTAATATATATCGGAGGGATTAGGAGGTGGTAGTGATGTTGTCTTGCTTACTAACACATAGAACTTTTCAGCTCTCATCCTGCAAATTATATCACACAATTGGTGCTCCATAGAAAGAAAATTCCTCTTTAGCAGACCAGATGACAAGTTTAGGGCTTTTGAAGGCTGTATCCAAAACCCACTGGAGAAAATGGACTCAGTTATTTTCCTTGTTATTTCCATGATTCTGTGATTTTGCATCCAGAGGCTCTTTGCTGAGCACATGAAACAAAGACCTAACTTCTGCACTCACATAGATGTATAGAGCTTATAATTTCGCCTTTGTGAGGAGGGATTTTTAATTCCTGGTGGCTGTTTCTTGTCTGTGGGACAGGGGTACTCCATATTATTACACCTCAGGGAGGTTGTTCTAGTTCCCTCCTAGCCCACAGACCCCCTTTTCTCCCTCCAGATGGGGCAGGGGGCAAAGCAGAGGGATCACATTCCCACATTTCACCCCAACGCAGAGTCAAGACGTAACTGAGCCAGACAGAAGGATCCAGGAGCGAAGCTGTACTCAGGGTCAGACTGCATAAACACAGTCAGTATTAAATCTGTATTATTTGCTTTCGCTGCAGTGCCTCAGGTCTCTGAGAACCTTACTGTGCCAGGCACTGTATGAGTCCAGAACAAACTTACCCCGATATAGAATTTGAATAAGGACAGTATTGAACCATGACAGATTTAGAATACACCCTTTAAAGATATCATTAAAAATATTTTAAGCCTCTGTTTTTTTGAACAACACCATCCCCCACCACTTTAGAGGGGAGACCTCATCAGGCACAAAATAAATGTTTACAGAAAGGTGTTTATGACCCAACATTAAATAATAATTTAAGATCGAAATGTTGACAGAGCCCGAGTGTTAGCAATGCTTCTCAGAATCTTGATGCATCTGGGAATTTATTTCCTTTTACAGCCTATGATAAAAAAGAGAATACCTCTATCCTTGTTTTAAAATCAAGGGCAAACCAAAATGATATGCAATCCCCGAAAACAGGAATCTCTACTGGAAACAGGAACAAAACCTCTACTGTAGATGTTTCAGCAGGAAAAATAATATAAAAATCATCTCCATATGTTGCATAGACTCCTTTTTCTGTTTACAACTCATTGTTTCAGAAGCTGGGATTTTTAACTAGGTCTGTCTTTTTATTTCTCTACTCTCATAGTTTGTCTTTTTATTTTAAAATGTGTATTTGCTTCAGAAAATCTTCTTAATTTTGACCCACTGGCGGCCTGGCTAAGCGCTGAGCTAATATTGACTAATATTTCAAAATAAATTGCTCCCTCTAGTGAGATCGCGGCAGTACTGATATCTAGCAGATGTGACTGAAAACTGCTTGAATGTGTTTCTCTGTATCACTCGATTAAGAAGTTGGGTCATTGTGTATTTGATTCCTTACTTCTTACCCACACAAAACTCCGGATGATCTCAAGAGGAGACTTGCCTGAGCAAGGAGTGCATGTTTAGGCCTTCTGCATTTAAGATAATATTATTTACAATGGCTTATGCCTCCTACACCATTAAATTCTTCCCTTAAACAACGTGCCAATTAACTAGCAGACCTTTCGAGGAGCACACAAGCTTGCAGAATGCTAAAGCCTTTGCTATGAATAAGTTTCATAAAAACAATACAGTTATAATAATTTCCTTAATTCCTTTCAGATCCAAGTTGTTTGAAAAAAAAATTAAATCATCCAATTAAAGGTAGACTTCACTCCAAATATGAACTGGATGCTTCAGTTTGCTCCCCAACATCAGCAGCTTTTAAAGTAAAAAAAAAAAAAATTATATGGCATATTTTGTGGCATCTTCAAAAGCCTCCTGAGAAAAAAAGACATTTAAAAGGAACAGCATTAACATTCTTTTAATAATCTTCTAGCGTGACCAAGTAAAGTATTTCATAACGAAATGGATGCCACTTCACTTTTTGATTAATAAATTACTGAGGGAACACTTGGAAATAAGTTCCAAAGAGACCAGGACCAGGGTGCTGGGATGCTTCCCTCTAATTTGAGGGAGCTATTCATTAGCAGCATTGTCCCAAAGCTGTCTATGCAAACGCTGGGTGCTGCAGACACCAGCTCCCTTCCTGAGCATCTCTGCCCCATCGTCTGGTTTAGCCATCACCCGAGGACAGCATGGCCCGGGCAGCCTCTCCTCCCAGCACACGCGGGCAGTAGCTGCCAGAGCAAACCCCTGCTGACAGAGAACTGGAAAATCAACAACTGGCATCTCGTTATCAGCCATCCTGCTCTCCGCTCCTTTCCGCCTGCTGGCAGGGCAGGGCCCGCTACGGCAGAGGACCCGAGCCCGTGCTGCCCGACTGTCTGGCTGTGGTCCTGCTGCCTGTCCCCACTAGCGGCAGCGGCTCTGGGAGGTTCTAGGCAGAGGTTACCCACGATTACAGTCATCCCGATGCCGAGAGCGGCAGTGCTGTGAAGCTGTGCCGGCTGCCGCAGGGTGGTTTCATTAGCGGCACAGCCTGATTTCATTAGCAGGATGATTGGATTAGCCTCCGAGGAGTGGCTGTAATGAGAGTGGCCCGGCTCCCTGCCCCTGTCCTCCCTAGTGCACCAGCAGTGTGAGGGGCTTGACCTGCTGCAGGTTTGGGTGCTGCCCAACCTCATGCAGGGGCGGATGGGTGCTGCAGACTACGCAGGATGGCGGTAGAGCTTTTAGTTCCCTCTCCCATGATCTTGCCTGCTCCATGGAGAATGCACAAACATTTGGCAGGCCGGGAAAGTTACTCGTTGGTTGCTTTGGGACAGCCGGGAAGGGACGTGAAGGCAGAGCCGCGCTGGGTGCTGGAGGGTGCACCGGCAGAGGATGCCATGTCGCACAAGCCAACTCAGCTGTGGCGCAGAGCCCAGCGGCAGGACCAAGCCTCTACCTGCTCTCTCTCCGGGAGAGCGTTTATACTTTAAAACAGTAAAACAGCAGCTCGATCGGTGTGAGATGAGTATCCAGAAGAGACCTAATCTCCTTCAGACTGTTGTAAGACCAAGACCTAGCCCATCAGAGGAGGTAGGTGTAAGGGGAAGCACGAGACATGCCTGAATACAGAGATCTGGTGTTCCAAACCTTTGTTCCCATCAGGATGAACATTGCCCCACCACTGGGTTGCAAGGCTTTTTTCTCCATGGCCTGTGGAAAGTCAGCCATGCAAGGGAGCCCATCCCTCTGGCAGCTTCTCCTTCTGGCCCGGCTTCCTGAGGGAGAGGGGTTTCACCACACGTGCCAGGTGCTGCTTTTTGGTGCTGGGAAAACAGGTGCCCAATGCCTTGCTGCTCTCCTGGCTGGCACACCATTCCTTGCCTCGCCCTGACTCTCCAGCCTCACTGGCTTTGCCATTTCCTGACACACCTCTGGCAGCCAGAGCTTGTTCCCACCTGCAGCGTGGGTCCTGCCACGGCCCCTCAGCATTTTGCTGAGCGCGGTGAATTACCCAACATGATCACAGGCAGACGCTTGGTTTCTACAATTCCTCAAAGCACAAGTGTGTGTGGGTGTGTGTCTGTAAAGAAATTCAAATTTACAAGGAGATGTAATATCTTCCTTTGCTATTGGTGAAAAAAAACTAAAAAATACCGGGCTCAGAATTGTGTAAGGGAGTTTATGGGCATTTATGATTGCTGCAAATTACACATGCCTGTTTTTACTAGGAGGCTCTTTTTTAGTTGCAAACAACTGCTTGGGGTAAAATAGCCATCATGCCAGAATCCAGTGCACTTGCTGTCTGCAGACATTTGCAAGCTCATTGTAACAGTCTTGAGTTCTGAGTGTTTGGCCTTTTGGTTCTTCATGGCAGTTACCACTGCTTTTTTGAAACATGACTTTCATTTCTCAGTTTTTGATGACTAGTGGCATTGTTCAGTTGTTGGTATTGGGACCGGTGCTGTTAATAACTTTGTCAGCAACGTGGACAGTGGGATTGAATGCACTCTCAGACAATTTGCTGACAACACCCAGCTGTGTGGTAGAGTCAACATGCTGGAGGGAATGGATGCCATGCAGAGGGACCTTG
>VYZS01014418.1:0-21578 GCA_013400695.1 Neodrepanis coruscans | reverse complement strand
AAACTCTCCTGCTCACCATGACCTCCCAGAGATAATCCAGAACGGTCTCAAAATGACATTAGCCAGCTCTCTTGGCACTTACTTTCTGCAGGCTCAGTAAGTTTATATCCATTGACAGTCATCTGTCAGTGCTTCCATCTCCTATATGTTTCGTTTTTATGTTTAACTTCAGTCAGGAGCTCCTTCTTCATCCATGCAGGCCTCCTGATGCCTTTGCTTGATTTCCTACATGTGGAGATGGACCATACTTGAGCTTGGAAGGTATGATTCCTGAAAATCAATCAACACTCCTTGATCCTTTTTCTGTCTAAGGCCTCCCAGAGGACTTTCCCAAGCAGATCCCTGAACAGGCTGCAGCCTGCTCTCCTGAAATTAAGGCTTTCAACCCCAATTTTTGCCATTTTCCCTCTTCTCAGGATCCTGAACATAACTCTCTCATGGTTTTCAGCCAAAGTTCTCCCTAGTTTTCACATCTATTACTATACTCCCTTGTTTATAAGTATGTGTTCCAGCACAGCATCTTACCTCATTGGATTCTCTTTCATGTGTACCAGGAAGTTGTCATAAATGCACTCCAGAAACCTCCCAAGTTGCTTGTCTCCTGCTGTGCTGTCCCTGCAGCAGATAATCACAATTACTGAAGTCCCCCACAAGGACTTGAAACTTCCTCCAGATGTCTGGGGATGGCTTTAACATAATATTAAGAAATAAAAGACATTTAGGAATAGAATCAGTTTGAGGAGCAAGTCCATCTAAGTTATTTTGGTCACTGTGGATGAGGAGCCTTACTGTGGTTGCATATTATATGAGTTGAAAATACACTCACTGTTTGCCCTCCTTGCAGCACAGGTTCACATTCCTTTTCTCTTACTCACAGCAACTTTTCAAGCTTTCCTCACTCTCAGCAACCTCAATGTAGACTCCTTGCAATACCAAACGAAGACCTGTTCTTGCTGTTCTCTGAGGGCTGGCTGTACCTGCTGTCTTTTGGTCTTCCACATTCTCCAGGTTTTCCTTTTGCTGCTTCTCCTTCCAGAATTCTCCCCTTGTCCAACATCCTCACTCAAACTTCGGGGAAGGAGCAACACAAGTACCCTTCTCAAAGGAACCACTTGACCCCAAAAGAGAAGTCAGAAGGCCACTTTTCTTCCTTATGTCCAGAGATGAGACTTTGAAAAGGAAGTAAGACACAATAAAAGTGCTTATAAAGACAGTGCTGGGTCCGGTTATTTCCACCTGTTATTGCTTATTATTTAGCCTGCTATCAGAGTAACACTTCAGGACTCAATGAGAAAGGCTCCTGCTTGTTGAATACTCCGACCTTGGATGGTGGCCAGGCCTGGTCTTGGAAGTCTTATCTCCATAGGCAAGACAAACAAAAAATAGAGATAAGAAGGATAAGTAACACTGTGTGGATCCCAGTGCATTTGGTGAAGAGTTTCCATATTTTGAGTTTGCCACTGTTCTCGACTGCAAGAAAAGAGATTAAGAAGTCCTTTCTGTTTGTGTATACATATATACACATAACATATTCCTTCTCTATATATTAAAGAAATGTCAGGACATGTTACCAAGAAGCTGAAACTTAGCATTTTTCTCAAATCTTCTCTTTTCGTAGCTTTTTTATGAAAAAATGAAAAAAAATCTTAAAGTAATTCAGAAATACCGGTACTGTTTAGGATTTTTCACATTTTTGACCAATTTTATCTTGGGTTTAGCATTCTTTTCAAACAAACAAAAAAATCCCTACCCATTCTAGAATACATTTAGCAGTGAGACAGGTGCCCTTTCAACTGAGAACTAGCCCCCCAGCTGTGATTTTTCAACCTAATCCATAACCCAGATATCTGCCAGCATTTCTTTTCTTTGTGAAAGTGGGATTGCAGGGAAAAGGGTAAACAAATTAGAGAATAAACAAGAGCTTTACCTCATGTGATTATTCACCAGTTCAAAACACCACAAAAAGTGACATTGGAGAAGGGAACTGTACTTGGAGACCTGTAGTTGAACTCTTAAGCCAGAGATTTTGTAGTAATTAACATCGCTTCTCTCTAGCAGCAGTATAGCAAAACTCAATGAAACACCTATAGGAGGGGAAAGTAATTCTGTTTTAAAACATACAGCAACACACTGACATATTCCTTCTTACAAGTGCCATGCTCTGTGTTAAAATATCCTGCTTACCTGCATCCCTACATCAACACCCCAGTGCTTTGGCCAGGTTTTCTTGGAGCAACAGAAATGAAAAGGGATGTCAACGACTCAGTCCCCACCATCATATCTCTAGGTGAGCCTTCAGGTGCTGGTTTTGGATAAGCCTAGTACCACTTCATATCTGAAAATGGTTATAAACTTGCCTCTGCATTCTGTTCCACTTCCATGAAATATTAAGTTTTGCCTATGAAAGTATCTAGTCTTTATATCTGGAAGCTGCTGAAAAGGACTTATTTTCTTCTTACTATCACCTCTTATTGTTGTAGGTAGGTGATCTGTCCTTTTACCTATTTATTTATCTTTTAATCAATGGCTCAATATCCAGATGGAGGCTGATGACAAATGACATCACTCAAGGCTGTCTTGGGACCAATGTTCTTCAGTATCTTCATCAAAAATATAGACAGTGGGATCGAGTGCATCCTCAGTAAATTTGCAGATGACACAAAGCTGAGTAGTGTAGTTGACACAACAGAAAGCAGGAATGCCATTCAGAAAGACATCGACAAACTTGAGAAGTGAGCCCACAAGAACCTCATGAAGTCCAACAAATCCAGTGCAAGGTGCTGCAACTGGATCAGGGCAATTACAGACATGACTATAGACTGGGAGAGCAGCTCTGCAGAGAAGGACTCTGGGGTTCTCGTATATGAAAAGCTGGACATAACCTGGCAACATACACCCACAGCCCAGAAAGCCAACCGTACCCTGAGCAGTATCAAAACCAGCATGGCCAGCAGGTCAAGGGAGGAGATTCTCCCCCTTTACTCTGCTCCCATAAGACCCCATCTGAAGCATTGTTTCCAGGTCAAGAAAGATGATCCATTTAAGCAGGCCCAGAGGAGGCCGCAAAGATGACCAGAGGCCTGAACACCTTTCCTATGAAGATCTGAGAGAGATAGGGTTATTCAGCCTGGAGAAGAGAAAGCTTTGCGGAGACCTTATTGTGGCCTTCCAGTACTTAAAGAGGGCTTATTAAAAAAGAAGGAGAACAGCTTTTTACATGGGTAGATAGTGATAGGACAAAGGGGAACATTTTTTAATTAGAAGAGANATCTTTTAATCAATGGCTCAATATCCAGATGGAGGCTGATGACAAATGACATCACTCAAGGCTGTCTTGGGACCAATGTTCTTCAGTATCTTCATCAAAAATATANGTTCAAGGCCAGGTTAGATGAGGCCCTGAGCAGCCTGCATACATACATACTCATGAGGGCATACATACTTACAAGGGGAGGAAGTGGGATCTTTAAAGTCCCTTCCAACCCAAACTACTTAATGATTTTATTTTTTTGTTTTAGATTGTTTTTCCAGAATGTCCCTTGCTTTAGTTTACCCTTTGTTACCTGTTCCGAGTGTCCTGATGTACTTCATGCAGATGTGCTGGGAGCTTAGTATGCTGTCAACCCAGATGCCATCAGCATCTGCCTTTCCTATAGTTCATCTCAAACCATCCTTCCTGGTTCTTCCACACCCTGATAGTCCCATTCATTTTCCATTTGGAAAAGTTTTAATGCTGACAAACCTCTACAGTGTTAAAGGATAAGATAAGGCTCAAGTTCTGGTTTGACAGTCTCTTTAACTAAAAAAGAAAAAAAAAATCACCCTTTCAATGTTACACCTTAAAAATTAGCCCCCAGCAATCAGGAAGATGCAGTCATCCTATTTCTACTTTTCCTCAAAGAAACAGACAGAGAAAATAGAAGTGTCCTATGAAAAGAAGCATTGGATTGCTTATATTTTATTATCCCACTGCTGGATTTCATGAATTTGATTTGGCCTTTTAGTCCATTTCTTGTAATTTATTTTTCCCCTCCCACAACTGGATGCAGTCTCCTACAGATATTATCCTGCTGAAATTTGAACCTGTGCATATAATCCTAGGGTTAATAGAGGGCTTCAGAAAAGGAGGGAGAAATGTGAGTGACAAAACCTACAGCCTCAGCAGCCTTATTAATGTATGAGATTTAGTAGGAAATCTTTGTGCAAAGCAAAATATAGTACAGACTGTATGTCAAGCTTTTCAAGTATTCCTGTTTACGTCTAAACACCTACAGGATGAAGTGAGAAGATCCCAAAATAGGATCAGGATTTTAAGTGGACTCAAGATATTCCTGAACTGTGATGCAGAAACAGGTCTGGGAGCAAGAAGCAGTGTAGTCAGACCAAGAGCAGAGCAGTGAGTCAAAAGTCAGGGGACAGCTGGTTTGCGTATCCTCATTTCCAGGTGAAGTAACATCTTCCCAGAGGTCATGTCTTGTCTGCTTTCAGGAAGATTTGTCTTTTGAGATACTCAGTTTCTTTCAGTCATCAATGGTAATGAGAATAAAAACCTGAGGGAATCCCATGTACAGTCCAAACCAAAAGTCCTGTTTATTCTTGCTAAACACTAAACAGAAAAACAGAAAAAGCTGTAATTTTATATTACTGTTAGAAGTGGTAACAGAAAAGGTAATTAAATGAAAATTTAATTAAGAAATCCACATGCTTTCTGCATTATGTTTTCTCTGTCAAATATAATCGTAAGGATTCTGTACAGTTAGCTAATGTTTTTGGAAATTTTCCCCATTTTACATGAAGGGCATCAGGGCTGGAACTGCTGGACATTTAAGAATGTACAATGTTTTTCAAGATTCTGAAATCCTCCTAGGGCAAAGACATCCCTTCTAATATCTCTAGTAACTATGACAGTACTTAAAATTTATCACCTGTCATATTGCTAAAATGATATCAGCCCTTTTTACACAGCCCTTAAAAATATTTTCTATTTAATGAGATAAGTCAGAGGTCCCAAGAATCACTTCAAGCATAAACATGCATTAAAGTGAAAATAGCAAAATATGCTCGGAGAACAGCAGGCTAGTGAAATGTTGCCATGAGAGAAAGAGTTTAATTTAGGTTGTGTATCTCATGCTAAATTGCATGTTGGATCAAGACAGCTGATCCAAATGAAACAATTAGGAATAATTGGCAGAAATATGTCAGTGCCTTTCCTATTACAGATACAGAGGAATTCTGCAAACTCACATGACTGTTTCTCCCTATCCTGCACAGAAAAGCTTCAACCTCTCTTCCTTATGCCCTGTCATTCAGAGAGAACTGAAAAAATGATGCTCTGTTATTGTCCTGCACTTGATCACCTCTTAAAGTCACAGGTTATTAATAACTTTCTAGTTGCTGTTAAATGTTAATTTATTTTTGGAACTGAAACATACAGATACACATTCTCACACACTGCTTCAGCCTACAGCACGTCCAGAAGCCACAGCAACCAGCAGAGAAAACTCAGTCTGCTCGAGCTGCCCTCCCTAATACCCTCTTCTCAGCACTAAAGATACTCTGGCTCTCAGTTGAATAGGGTGCCAGATGTTTCACTGAAAACTCACTGTTCAGAAGTAGTCAAGTATATTGTATTATTTCATTCTGTAGTCAGTTTCCATCTTCTCTTCAGTTTTGACACGGTACACATATCATTCAGGATATGGAAAGGAGTTGTGTTTTTCTTTAAATATGCTTAGGCTTACCCTCAGTATTTCAAGTTCAAGGTTCAGTTGAAATCAACTTCTAAAAAAAGTAGCTTGGTATGTTACATGTATAAGGACTACAGTGGGGGAAACCAGGGTTAGCTGTGAATTGGACTGGGTACAAGAGTGCTCACACTCACAGGCCTTCAGACCTCACTAATATACCTTCTTCTACAGTTCAAGTGCTATTTTGCTCTCGTGGTGCAAATGAGAATGTTAGTAAGGCTGTGCTGAGACACAGAGTGAGGACAGACACCTCTGCACAGCAGCTCAGGCCACCCATGACCTGCATCCCCCACAGCTCCTGCTCCACTCCTGCAATGCTCTGGAGCTCCCACAATCACCGGCAGGTCTGGGCACAGAATTCCTATAAAACCTCTCTCCTCATCTGCTGCTACACCACATCCCCGAGAGGCTCCTGGTATTACACCATGCTCTACATCACATTCTGGAGACCACACCATTTCTTACATTATTTCAACTCAAAGTGAGACAGTTACAGTGGTATCAGGCAGCTCTGTAGCTGTGGATTGTCTAAAGCAGAGTTAAGCGAGTGACATGCATTGAGGTGAAAGCAAAATCAGTGATAGCTTTGATGTTTTAAGGGGATATTTAGCACATATACCAGAAATGGCTTTTCTAAAGGGAAAAAACCCTCAATATACAATGATTTTTTTTTCCTGAGAAAGAAGAATGAAAAACTAAAAATCTTGGTAAAAGATGCTCTTTTGCAGACTGAAATCACAAAAAAAAATCTTTACTTAGTCCCTCTTCCTTTTTGTCTTCTAACATAAATAAAAAAACCCCACAGCATTTGTCTTTTTTAAAATATAAAAATTGAAGAAAAAAATGTTTTTCAAAATTCTCCACTTGATATCATTGCAAGTGTTCCATTAAAAATAGCTACAGTCTTGTTTAAATCACACCTTGACCAAAATAGTTGAGAAATATAGCTTAATATTTTCAGAGGTCATAGGAAGTCTGATTTTAGAAGAACCTTTAAAAGTGGCGCAATGTTCTTAACTTCATTTTACAAACTAGTTTTAAGCCTCTAGCAATGGACAGGAAAGCAATAGATAAGAGTGCAGATCATTAAACAAAAAAAGTACCTATCAAACTACAATATTCTCTGAGCTTGACATTTTAGTAGACTCCATTGGTGCACAGTAGTTTTTCTTGTCTTCCGAAGACTCTTGAACAACTCTAAAATTATTCAGCCCTAATTTCAGCATTCTGAACAAATATGGGAAAAACTCTCTGCGGTTCCTTTACATGAGTATTCTGCTGCAGTTCGACTGACAACTTTGGAAGTTAAATGTCACCTTGTTTTCAAGATGACATTTCAAAGTTTTCAGATCACAGAGCAGGAAGAAGTCATGATGATCCAGCCACATCTCCTTCATAACCCAATTGTAGGATTCCCTAAGCAATCATGGTATCAGGGCAGTGCTCAAACTGGACAATCAACCCCACTCCAGTGACAGAAACTCCACCACAGCCCTTGATAATTTTTAAGTATTTATTATGCTCACTTTTAAACTATAGCTTATTTATCCTCTTTTGTGTTCATTTTCAAACCACCGCAAGTTTAATATCTGTTTGCCAGGCTCATGATTGGCTGTGTTTGCTCTTTAAGTATTTATCGGCCATTACATTCTCTCTTAAACTTCCACGGTAATTTAAATATACTGGACACCTACTTGTTCACTACAAGACATATTTGCCAGCCCTGCAATTCTCCTCAGTGATAGCAAGCACATTTCTCATTGCTAACACATCATTTATAGGTAAAAGCCACATAAAAAAATTTCTGCAAGATGCAGAAAACCCCATCCCCATTTTGCTGGCAGTAGTTAATTTCCAGTCTTCCATACTCCTTACAGCCAAGTTTAGAACTGCTCCTCAACTTCCAAGCAGCTAAAAGGATACCAGCAGGCAAATCTGGGTCACAACCTGCACCATCACAAAGTACATGTACCCCCTCCTTCTAATGTTTTCCAGCTCCTGCAATTGCATCCCCTATGACCTGTGGGAAGGAAATATTCTGGCTGATCTTCAGCCTGTGGCCCTCAAATATACTTCCTGTTCTTCATCCACAACCCCAAATAGAAGTTGAGAATCCATGTCATGCTGGCCACATACCAGCTCCATCAGGATGACTGACATTCCTCTGAGCAACTCTGGAATATAGGAAACAGGGATATTCACACACTGCAGTCAGCCAGAGGCAAACAGTCGCTTTTGACAGTTATAAGATGACATAAGACGACTTATGACAGTCGCTGGGGGCAGTGTGACAAACTACTCTGAGAACTCTCCTATCTTCATAGTAGCACTGGTGCACGTGCCACACACAATTGCTAAGAAAATAACACACAATATTATTCAAAACACACGTAGCCAATGCAAGAGAAGGCATGGTGAACCTCAAGTGTTTTTATATTTGTAGTGCCGTGATTCTCAGCAACAGCTTAATGGTAGTAAGTCGATTTCCTAATGGCTGAAAAATAGTAAAAAGAAACACCTAGCTTTTATAGCCGTATTCTCAAGCTAATCTCATGAGCTATATTTATTAAAGAAATCCAAGAGCCCAGTACACTCAAAGATGTAACTTCATGAAAATACCTGCTTATTAAGAACTGACACTTCTAAATGCACAGGATATTCAAAATGCATTACCTGTACAGTGAAACCATAGTGACTCACAGGTGGAAGGATAAATCTGCAAGTCATTTACATGAAGACATCCATCTTCTGCAAGTCACAACAGGATTAAGTCACAACAGGACACTGAGTTTTCCAGTAATACAAAATAATACAACTGGGAGAGAACAAGTGCCTTGCTCTTCCTCTTGCCCCTAAATTCCTTCAGCTAAAAGAATCCAATGCACAATATGAGCCATTTCAGAAGTCCTTGTTTCAATTCTGGAAAAACACAAGTTCTAAATTTCAAAACATAGCTTGATACGTTGGCAGGGGTTGAAGAAGAAAAAGCCAAATCCATGAAGCTATCCTGTCTCTGCCCCTCTAGCTGAGCAAAGTAGAGTCCAGGAGTTCTTGTGAAATGCTGCTAGCAGTTTTCCTTCCTAAATTAAATGGGATATTTTGATTACAGACAACTTTTCCATTTTTCTGTATTTTTCTGAATTTCTCTACACATGAAAAAAACACACATAAGATTGTACTCTGTATAAAAACTACTATGTACCTTGGTCACATTTTAACAGAAGACTACTAAAGTAGTCATCCTCTATCCACGAAACAGGCACTCGCCTCTATGCCACTCTTGTTTACTCAGGTGGAGAATAGCAAGGACCAGTGCTGCATTAATGAAGTATTGTGTTGTAGCTCAGAAATGGTTAGTTCCAAGTGTTACGATTCACCTCTATTTTTTCACAACTCCATTTTTCCACCTTGTATATTTGAAAGAAATAGAGCAACAGATTAACAGAAAGGTCTTAAACAGGATTACTGGGAAATTAGCAAATTTACTCAATATCCCATATCCACAGCAAGTACTACTGGGCAACCTTCTTGATGCTGCTGTGGTATCTCAGCTTCAGCTGTAGAACTACTAGTCCTTCTCCCCTCTCAGCCTCCTTTCCCATCAGTTTAGATTCTGCTAAAGCAAAGGGTTATTGACAGGAAGCTCAAAACTTATATAGACAGATGTTGTAGGTTGGACAGGGGGAGGAGAGGAGAGGAGTGTCTTTTAAAACTTTTATTTTCTTTTCCTAAGAATGCGGTGGGTTTCCTAAGAACGAGATGGCACCCCCTGCTCCCCCTACAGCCCCGCTGGGTGCAGAGAGGGGTAGGGCCAGTCCAGAACCAACCTGGCCTGGCCCGGCGCTCACTGCTATGATGGATCCGGGCTGAGGCCGGAAGCTGTGGCACCAGGCACAGCGCAGATTGCTGGTGCTTTGCAGTGGTGGTGGCTCCTCCCGTGGCGGGCAGTGAGTGCCCTGCGGGCAGAGCCAGCGCCACCCTGGCAGTGCAGCAAGCAGGGGCAGGCGGCATCCACATGGTAGAGGCAGCAGACGGTGCACAGAGCAGTGGCAGCCCTGGGCCAGTGCCATGGCACAGGATGGGCCTGCGGTGATGAGCTCAGCAGCTCTTCTGGTCGCCCTGTGCCCAGGAATCTGCAGCGCTGGCAGGGAGGTGGGCAGCAGCGGCCCCTTCCCGCAGTGGGTGCTGCCCCAAGCGGTTTTGGTGGCAAACGCTGCCGTGTTTGCCTCATGGTGAGGTCCGGAGAGAGGGCAGTGCCCAGTACCACGTGACATCAAAGCAGGCTGCTGACCCATGGGGGAGCGACACACACAAGAAAAGAAGAACGAGAAAAGACAAGAACAGACACGCTGTAAAAGCAGCAGAAACAGAAGTCATCTCTCTCTTGTCTCTCTTGGCACAGGCAGCAGTGCGGCATCACCACAGCTCAAGCAGACGGCCATGCGGCTTCACGCGGCAGCAAGAGCAGTGCGGTATCTCTTCCCCTTGGGTCCCCCCAGGGTTTCCTTTCACTCTCTTTCAATTTTTCAGCAGCTCCAGTGTGGGACCCTGTTGAATCACTTTCC
Organism: Neodrepanis coruscans; assembly: GCA_013400695.1. Lineage (NCBI taxonomy): Eukaryota > Metazoa > Chordata > Aves > Passeriformes > Philepittidae > Neodrepanis > Neodrepanis coruscans. The sequence goes on along the minus strand of VYZS01014418.1, from coordinate 11,266 downwards.
AGCTCTGCCCACGTGGCAGCACTCTTTCCTCTCCCTCCACAGCCCAGCAGAAGGCCCAGACCAGCAAAGGGGTTACTTCTTTTTGCGGTTATCATTGTTGGGTTATTGTTCTGTTAGTGGTTTACACATCGTATTCCATAGATTCACTAAGTTCTTTTGTTGTTGTCTTCTGTATTACATCTCTTGTCTTTTAGTAATGTCCCCTAGCGTCCAAACCAGGACAACAGGTCACCAAAGAAGCATGTTCTTCCACAAGTACAAACTCTACAGGAATGAGGTGATATTTAATGAAGTCTGAAATGATCAACTGCAAAGCACAGCAATAAAAACCAGAACTGAACATTTAGTAACAGCCTGAAATGTAGAACTGATTTTTATTTTCGTAAGGGTTTGACATGCAGTTTTTACAGGACACTTAAAGCTTTAAAATTTCCTTTTAATCAGGATGATTGCCCATTCCCTCCCCAATACACACTTATGTTCTATATTGCAGTGGCTTCCTGATTTCTGAGAAGCAAGGCACTACAGTGTCCTTTCAAAACAGTCACAGATCACCATAGCAGATGCTTTCCTCTGAGATATGAAGGTCAAGATTGTCCAGGGAAAGAAATGTAACTGGTAACTGAAGATGTATGTCCAGCGATGACATAAACAATGATGACAAAACAGCCACTCTAGCTGATCTACCATCAGACTCAAGAGGAAGCCTTCAGCGCACAGAGCAGAATTAACAGTATTCATCCTCTCACATAAGGAAACCGCTGTATTCTGGAAATATTCATTAAAGCTGCCCTGCTCAAGCTAGGGGACAGATTTTAACCAGAGCCTTCAACAATCAGTTCTTATGGCTCAGGACAAGGCACTGGATGAAGACCTCTACATTTATAATTTTGGAATAGGAGTTGCAGCCACTGCAATGCTTTCAATTGCACATTCATCAGTGCCACGGCGAATTCTGAAATAACCATCTTCTCCCCATGAGGTGCCCCAGCTGTTCTTCACAATCCAGAATTTCTCACCACTTTCTGAGTCTGTACCATAGCCCACCAGCAAGACAGCATGATTGGTCAATTCAAAAGGATTTAAGTCATCCTGCAGCCCCGTGTGATGATAGATACCCTCTTTATAAAGCATGAAATCATTATAAACCTCAAAGGCAACGGCCACTGGCCCATGCAGAACAAGCTCAAGTTTCATCAGGGCTTCATTGCAGCCTCCATAGAAACCACCAACATAGTGGTACTCAGAAGTGTAGTAGTGGTAACAGCTGCGCTTGAAAAGACATGGAGAATCTTGGGCTGTGTAAGGGAAGCAGTCCTCTTCCACCACACCAAAGTCTTGGACATATTTTCCAGCAATGAGATACGGGAAACCACCATCACAACCTGAATAAAAAAACGTGTGTGCTTATTCCCTTAGGAAGTTATTTGAGGTAGGAGATTGTCCTACTTATATCTTGTGGACTACTTTCAGATACAGTATTGAACACACACTGCAGAGACCCAAATAATTCTAATATTCTAGTTAGCCATAGCTAGCTTTTTGTAACAAACAAGGCAAAATTTCTATCTGTGGGAGCTATACTGGGAACACTGATACACAGACCCCTTTCTCATACAAGTGCTCCTGACAATCCCAATCAGAAGAGCAGTTAGTACAAAGACCTGTGCTAACAAGCATACAGTCCTCTAGAGAGCTTGAATCATTCCTTTTGCTCATCTCCCACTCCTGTATGCTCCTCTTCCCTCTGAATATGATATTGGGAGAATATTTAGTTCCGTTCTTTTCACATATGCATTGTACTTTAGCTACATTTTGAGCTCTATTCCTCAGATATTACCTATCTCACAGATAGGTATGCCTAGAATTCACTAACATCCTGAGCACAAGGCCACCTACTCCCATCACTACAATTAGGTGGACTGAAAACTCCAGATTTCTTTTCTGCAATCTTTGAAAAAAACAAGAAATATTATAATAAATGCTCCAAATAATTTATGGAAATAATTTATGAAAAAACTAAATTTTGTGTGATGGGAAGATATGAAGTTTTTAATATACAATCTCCTTCTGCAGCATTACTTGAAAGTTTTCTTTGTCTGTAACAGCATACTCACCCTGAGAATACTGGCTGCAAGACACAACCTGCTGGGGACTAAAGATCGGTTTCTGAGTGTTGTTTGTAAGGATACGTATTCTTGCTTCCAACATGCCCATGGAAGAAAACGCATAACAGCTGCCACATGAGCCTAAGGAGGGGAGAAAAAGGAACCACAAAAGCAGTCAGTTACATGCTACTGACATGACTGGTCACCTACAGTCAGGTACAACTAATTCCTAGAGTCCACTGAGAAAAGTCAAAACCTACCAGATAAGATTAGATGGAGCAAAAACTTGAAATCTACATTTAGTTTTTAAGCACACAATTTAAAAAACACTTCTAACAACTTCTGAGGGAACACTGAGTTTATTCAAGAATAAGAGACAATATACTTCTCTTCAGTGTTTTTCAGCAGTACCATTTAAGAGCTATCCCTATTATGCTATTCCTTCAGAATGAACCTACAGGGACCACATTAGTAGGGCTGAGAAGGCTCAACTGGCTGCCTCAGACTATAAGCCTGTATGGAGCACATATGCCAAGGGGCGATGAACTATTTGAAGTGAACACTCATAATATTGTTCTTATTTCAACCTAACACTGGATTTAGTCCCATAATTTTCAGTTGAAAAAATATTCCAACTCTACAGCTGCCCCTAAAATAAATGACTTTTGAGAGACTGATGGTATATATGGCAAGTCTGATACAGTGGATTCATCTCTGCTCTCCTTGCTTCCCACAGGCGTGTCATTTTACACTGGCTTTTCAGAGGCACCTTAATTTCCCTTCAGTTTCCTGGCAGAGAGTTAAGTCTCCTTTTGCATCAAAGTTTAGTATTGCTTCTAGCTTCAGGCCTTTTTATTCCCTAGGACCTTCCTCTCACACATATTAAGAACCTTTGGAAGTGGAATGACAAGCATCAGAGGGAAGAACAATTACTCAGATGAGGTCCTATTTTATCTACTGATTGTCACCAAGGTGCATGGTTTCCTTTTGTTTCCTGACAGCGGGAAAGTCAAATATTGCAGAGCTATGAAAATGAGGGAGGCTTGAGAAACAAAACAAAATATTTTCTCTTGAAACTGTGTAGGTGTATAAAAGCAGAGCCATTACAAAAGCAAGATTTTGTGAAATTGCACCTTCCCTTAGCCAGATGTATCTCTGAAGGGGCAAAATTAGCCTTAACATGAACACTCCTTGCCCAGCAGGGCAAAGTGAAGCACTGAAAGATGCCTCCCACTCACTGTACAGTCATGGCATCAAAGATGGGCCACAACGAACAATTTGCTGCATCTTGTGTGCAAAATTGTAAAAAGTACAATTCACATAACCATTTCAGTCTGAAGTCTGCTGGAGTGGCTTCTAAATTTCTCTCCTGCTGCCCCAGTGGGATTTATGAGGCCAGCAGAATAACCTCTTTTGGAGGTTTTGTTTGTGTGGGTTTTTGGGTTTTTTTTAAAGCCTAAAAGCTAACACTCTCATTTGATGGAACAGAATGCATATTCCAGACATTTAACATACTCTCAGCATGGACTCTCAGATTACAGGAAAAGTGTAGGAAGCTTTATTATTGGAAAAAATAAACTAGTTCTCACTTAGAGAAACTCTGAAGCAAGGGAAAGCTTGGAACTAAGTGTTCAATTGTCTGGAAGGTAAAAGAGCCCTTGGGATATTCACAGTTCACAGCAGGACAAAGTACAGAACACACACCTACATCGGATGATGTAATTTCCTGTTGCCATCTTCCACTGATGCCATGTATCAGCTTGCAAGCTAGAACTCCCACAAGCCTTCCTATGCTTATACTGCTACAAGGAGACCAGCTGGCAGAATTTGGCAGAAGAACTAAGCCATAAATGAGGGATCAGTGATTTAAGTCATTCCCTCCCCACCATGCTAATGTTATGTTCCCTTCCTCCAGAAGTTGTAACTAAATAGATACCACTAAATGTGTTGATTTGGAATGGTGGTACAGGGAAGGGACACATTAACAGAGTGCACTCCTGGCTTCCATTATGTAACAATCTCGGTTATTTCACACCACAGTCCTATAAAAGCACTCCCCAGAGAACAGACAAACACCCTCATGGTGTCCTTTTAATCCTACTTTGAAATAAATATTCCCCTATTACTGGGCAAATGAAAAAATAGTTTTTAGAAGTATTCTATGTTTATCAGTGTCCAGACTTTTCATAGTGACTAATGCCTCCTCTTGCAACTAGCCACTCAAGTAACTCCTAAATTTATCAAGGTGATAAGATTTGGAGTCAGTATAAACAATGGGTTTGTTCATTAAAGCTACATGATAATTTGCCATCAGAATGAATTAGGGAAAGATTTAGATGTACATCAGTTTAGTGAGTGTACAGAAACCATGGCTAAGGTTGTTTGGACAAAACTTGATAGTTCTTTATACAGGGGTCTGTGGTAATTGGCTTTCACTCCAGGAAGTTACACTGCTGTCCGGATAAGTCAGCACCTATATTGGCACACTGTTGATAGCCAGGACTCTATCCAGTCTCCACAGGTTATTCATAGTAGAAGTGCAATCTGTCATCTGCAAGACACTAGACAAAACCTTCTGGCTAACAGCAAATTACAAAGTACATCAAAAGCGCTTTAGAGCATTTCATTAAGAGCTTTTATTTATTTTTACCTTGATTCCGAACAGGGCTGACATAATTGACACCATTCACATTTCTCCAGTCCCAGGATTCCGGTAAGCTTGAAACCTTTTTGAGTAGCTCAGGTGTCAGAGGTGCAGGTTTTGGTCTAAAGAGAAAGAAACGCTTTTGAGAAACACAACACACCCTAGACAAGGGAACAATTACATTACATTCACTTTTTATCTTCTGGCTTCTACTAGTTGGACTTACTTCATGCTATGCAATCTGAAATAGTCTCCATCTCATCTGAGTGGGTGTCAATCTGAAAAGAATAGTTTCAGCAGGATGCAAGACCTACTCAAAACAGTCCCTGAAGGAACTGCATTATGAACTATTCATTGCTGAGAAATGCATTCAGTGCAGATAGCTCAGTGTGCAGCCGCAGATTGAGCTCTGGGTGGTTAGTACCCTAGGTAAGAGGCTGCGAACTGACAACTCTGCATAACCAAGGGCACAGGGACCTGTGACCCATCCAGGTGACCAGACACTCAGGAACATAACAGGAGCCAGAGTTTCCTTTGTTCAGGGTCCCTCCTCACTGGTACCCAGCATAAACTGTTACTTTGTTATTTATCTATTACACCGAGACTAAATTATTTTAAGGACCAGGCCATCAGAGACTGCTATGGGAAACCTGAGGTAAAGAAAATCCTGGTCTGACTGTGTGAGTGTGAGACGTAGTTGTGAAGGGGCCCCAGTCCCGCCTCAGAGACTGTAGCAACACAGTTCTACAACAGCTATTTTACACTCCTGCCATCACAAGGTACACAGAGTATCTGACTGCAGAACCACCTTGCCTTGACAGCATACACTGACAACAAGTACAGACTGTTTAACTGCAGACAGACATGGCTTACAGCCAAACTTCACTAACTGCAGTACCATTTGTCTCAGATAGTTCTCTGGAGCAAGTTTTTACTGTGACTGTTGAAGAAGTATTGAATGTTACTTTCCTCATTTATCACTTGCAGCCAAGTGATGCTCATATATCAACAAGCCAAGAGCTTCCTGCATTCAGCTTTCACATAACTCAGTGCTTGTCCTTAGGTGCCATTCCCAAATTCCAGACACTGGAATCTGTTCTGAAAGCAGCTGAGGGTCAACCAAATACTGTCATGGCACTGTATGGTTGCAACAGGTTACTGTAACCAAATAGGTTACTGCATTTAAGATGATCTACAAGGTTATTTCTGTCTATATAATAAAACCATGGTACTCTGCATAATACTCCCAAAAGAGTCAGCAGTTTTATTGTGCAAGAGGACCTTCTTCTACAAACGTACAAATTGCCACAATTTGGAAAATTAAGTAGCATTCCTACTTACTGGAATGCCAAGAGTGGAAAAAGCAAAAGTACAAAAAAAGGTAGATCAGCTATAAAGAAGGGAATCTTTATATTAAAGAACTCTAGTTCTCAAATTAATGTAGAGGACGTATCCATTCCCATTCCCACCGATCTGCAAGGTCCTGAAGGCATTCTCAAGGGTACTTTCATTTTTCTTCACTGAGACACTCTACTCCTGTTAGACAACTGTTGTGGAAGACATGGTAAATTATCTCTCAGAAATCTTTAATATTTATGTTTAGTGGCAGAATGCAGTTCACTGCTTTTTAATTGCAATTATGAACTAACAGAACCAGGATGAAGCAAAACCGAAACTCCTGACGACGGAAAGTAGCTGATGAGCAGACACAAGAGTGAGATGACAACTGAGACTATCCCCATTTCTTCCCTGCACATATGAATTCAGTAGCAAGTTACTGGGCAAGATTAAAGGGCAGGTGACCATATCTGTCTTAACCACTTCAGACAACGGATGCTCAGAATAATCATTCAAATGAAAAGTATGTTTTTCATAGTCCCATGACTATGAGCTGGGAGGCCTTGAAACTTCTTGATTCAACATCTGACCTACATGCCAAAACACAGCTATGAAGAGCCAGGTCAAATACAAGCATACTCTTAGCAGCAGTGGGGTTTATGGCAAAGAAAAGGTCTTAAACCTTGAAGCTCTGGAATAGAGACCCCCAGCTCTTCTGGTTAGTTCTTCCAGTGCAAAGTGCTCATATTCCTTGTATCTTGCTGCTCTCCATGATTTCTGGTGAGTATTGATTGCATTTACAAAGTCAAAGTTGTGAACATAACGCCTGCTTGGAAGTCTGCAAACAAAAGCAACCAAATAAAACAGTAAGAAAAGGATGGATTGAAAAGTAAAGGTGTTTTTTAAACTTGGCATGTAAAAAGACTAACCCTGGAAGTGTCTTCTGGTAGGTACTGATAAACAAACATGGAAATATTGGATCCAGGCAAGGTTTCTAAACCTTAAGACTGACTAGATAATCATCTTCCTTCAACCATGCCAGTTTTGTAATTGGGCTTCACCACACACTGAAGAAGAAACTGATGTGACAGGCACACACTCTGTTCTTGCGCATTCCATTTTATTTGCAACACTATAATTGGTATTAACTTTGCCCTCAGTAACAGAATTGATCCCCATGGTTTTACTAATACCTGAATCATAGCTATGAAACATTTCATTCCAGTAAAAGGTTACTTATCTACTGCTTACCTTTCCCTGGGTTTCTGGAGAGGCAGCTCATTTATGTGAGCATCTGAGGGAGATGAAGAAATCTTCTGTCCAATGAAACAAGCCCAGTTGTGGCCAAGTACATCATGTACCCATCCTGGTAAAGTCTCATTACAGTAGCTGGTTACATTCTGGCCTTCCTTTTTGTACTGCAATGTGAACAAGTTATACTTGTGTTGAGCAGAGGTATTTGTCAGCATAGTAGTAGTTCCCCACCCACTCAGCTGCTTCCTGCCTGTGTTTCAGAGGAAGTGGCCAAACATACACTCCAGAGGTTAATCAGATAAAAGAAACTGGTACTTACCAAATTGCTGCAGAAGACAATCAGGTTGTGACTTGCACTTTGAGCAACAAAGCACGCATTAATATCAGTATCAACTAACAGGTGAAAATTATTTGGGTTCAACAGTTACTTTCTAGGCAAGAGGCAAAAGGAATCTCCTAGTATCTATCTTTCTCTTCAAGGCCCTGAGATTTCTTTCATCAGATATGTGGCTACTCAAGCTAACTCTCGACTTTTAAAAAACTTTGAGAAACTAAGACTCAAACACAGGGAAGATACAAGCTTCTTATTCAGTAATCTCTCAGGGAAACATATATTATTTTTATTTATGTATAATTTATGTATTATTTTTGGTTTACAAATCAAAGATGAGACTTCCTGCAACTGCTTTGAGTTGTAATGGTACAGCATCAAGAAACAATTTCACATGAACTACCAAAATGCGACAGCAAGATGATAATCCATTGAGAGCAACTCATTAAAAGTTGGCAGCAAAAAGTGTTATTAAGGCTTCCAGTCCTGAATCCTAATACTTCCCTGTTCAGCCACACAAATCTTCATTTTATTAATGAAAAGTACTAATAATTTAATATATTCAGTAAAATGTGTCTTCATACAACAGTTAGCACTAACACTTTATTCAGGTATCTGAATTTTCTGGATTAGCAATTTGACAGCAGAATGTCTCAGGGTGGTGGTAGGAATGTCTGTGGCTCTTTACCCATTACTTAAGATTAAGGTTAGAGCCTGTTTTGTATTAAACTACAAAGGAGCCTGAAAACCCTGTGCAACAAAAGCTTCCTTCAACTTTACTCTTCTAATCACAAAAGTCACTTAAACAGAACCCAGGTTTCCCAGTCTAAGAATACTTCCTTAAATCACATCCTATTTGGGTTGTGCATGTACAATGCTACAGGAATTTTGTACCTATGTTTCAACAAAATGCTTGCTCAGCTTCTTTACTGAAGAATATAGTGGCTTTCAGTGAAGGAAATGCCCCAGGATGGAAAAGAAAAATTACAGAGACGGGGGGGTTTGTGTCTATGCTGAGGTTTTGTGGGAAAGCTGAAGGAAAACATGTAGTGAAATAATTAATTAGAGTAATAAAACTAAAGGCTAATCCTGACTGTTTTAGAGCAACAGGAATTTGCTTTGTCCCCACTATCTACATTCTTGCCTGTCTAGCAAGGCAGGTGTGTTTGCTGACTGGAGCAGGATGGGGGCACTAGAAGGCTGATCTGCTGTCTTGCTCTATTCATCCTCTCTTATTGTGCAAGGTGGTGCAATATAGGAAATAACTAAAATTGATCAAATACCAAGGGCAAGGTCAAGAGATGACTTGAGAAATACCTTCACAACAAGAGTGCTAGAAATTCAGATGCCCAAAAAGATGAGACTAGTGATTTTACATCTGTAATTTACTATGAAATCAGCTTTATTTGGCCCTACATGAGAGCATAAATTAATACTTGTCTTTTCTATCTAAAGCTGTCACAGATTATAACAAGACCAAATACAGCTATTCTTGACAAAAAAAGACCTCCAAATACTTGAACAGTGTTATAGGAACACGCCTGTTTCCTGCAACAATCAGACACAGATCCTGCCTAGTATAGAGAGTTATACTGAATTAAAACAAGTAACACAGATTTGGGACTTACCTTCATGGAAAATAGAAAAGATAACCAGTTAGCAGATAACTAGCAGATTAAAACAACAACATACCCTTTTTTAGCTCCTACAAATCCCTCTTCTTTTCCTGGAGATCAAATTCATTGCTTTTTTTACAGATGTAGACAGATAACCAGAAGAGCATTCACAAAATTTGTGCAACTTCTCTTTTGGAAAAGTCAATTTAGCAAGTTCCTTACACTGTTCTTTCAGTTCACACATATCAGCAAAACCAGGAAGGGGGTGAGGGGACAGTCAGTGACAATGCTTCAAGCCATGAAAGCCAATTTCAGAAAACTTGTGTAGAAGCGTAAAATTAGGTAATTCAAATCCTCTATAGCTACCCTTTTATAGACTGGTAGACTACAAGCTACTACTGAACTCACTTTAAAAAGGGGATACAGAGACTTTGAGACCATAGCACATGAAATGATTATCTGGAGAAAGGGAATTTCAACTCCAAGCAGCATTGTCAGCTAAGAAATTAAAATATATCCATAAAGTCCCAATTAGGTTTTCCCTCCCCTGACAAAATTTTGAGTGCCACTGACATAGAGAAGTGACAGAGTAACTTTAAAATGCCTCCAATATTTATGCTTAATTTTTACAAGCCAGTTAAGTCCCTAATGACCGACATCAGAAAAAATGAAATGGGGTAGCATCCTCACAGATGCCATGCTAATGACACCCACTGCTTACTAGCAGAAGGTACACCATGAAGTCAAGTATATTGTTGCTAAACCACAAGCAGCATTTCTTACTGCTACCAGCAAAGGCTGACAGATTTGATCTGGCAAATCTCACTGTACTAGTTTTAGAGAACTGACTATGAGCACACCTGCCTAACTATCATACAAGGACACAGCACCATCACAGGAACAACAGCTGACTCAGGAAAATGCCAACTATAAGAGACTCAAATGAAGCTACCAGCACAGCATCCAAAACATTCACAGAACCCATCCCATAACAGCATCCTTCATGGAAGACAACAGCCACAACTGCTGCATGCATTTTCTCCATGGATCTCAGATGACTGTTTTCATTTCTGAGTTAATAAAAGACCACTGCAGACATGCCATATGATAATTTCATCAGCCAATGCTCAAATCTCCAGCATTAAGTAAATTCCATCCAGTGATCAGACCAGTCTAGGACAACTCCTGTAAAAAAACACCCGAACTATATTCGACAGTTCGAATTCTGAGGTTTAAGCTTTAATTCTATTCCAAATGCATATTTTTCTCAAGCATGACAATTCATGTGTCTTTGCCTAATGGCAGAATTTAATGCCAAGCCACTCAAACATTAACCTTAAAAGGCTTCATGTAGCTAAATTTCAAAGCTTGCTGTTAGATACCTGAACTCCATGTAAGCTTTTTGCTGCAGTATTGTCAAGATTACCATCATAGGAAATCTATCTGCATATTCAATTCTAGTCCTGGTAAAAAACATAGCTTAAAGCTTTCTTTAAATCTTTAATCTCACTAGGAGGATAGCTAAAGAGGATGGTGACCTTATCAGACACAGCATTTTAAAAGGGATTCAGCAGTGCTACATATGTAGACTGCCATCCCACCCTGTTTTACATCTGTTGTTCTCAACTTAAGCAATGCTTGGGCAAAAAGCCAACTTGAGCACCAGAAGGAGGGACTACCCTACACATTACACACTTAGAGGGCTGGGCAATCACCAACAACATGAAGTTCTACAAGAGAAGTACTGGATTCTGTACCTGGGACAGGACAACTCTGGATGTACAAAGACTGGGGAATGAGATGCTGGAAAGCAGTACCATGGAAAGGGACCTGGGGGTCCTGGTCAATGGNCCATGGAAAGGGACCTGGGGGTCCTGGTCAATGGCAAGTTGAATGTGAGTCAGCAGTGCCCTGGCAGCCAGGAGGGCCAACCATGTCCATCACCAGCTGGCCGAGGGAAGGGATTGTCCTGCTC
>VYZS01014414.1:40518-66317 GCA_013400695.1 Neodrepanis coruscans | reverse complement strand
TCCCTTCTAACTACCCCGGAGTCTCTCAGCCGGGCCCAGAGGGAGAGAGAGACAAGCACTATCTCCAGAGCGTCCTCACCTCAAACGCGGGCCCTGGAAAAATTTAATTTGTTTGTCTGTTTTGCACTTTATTTGTCGGGTTTTTGTGTTTGCGCAAAATAAACTGTGATATTTGTGTGTTTTCTTCATTTTGAGGTGTGTTTGTGACTTCTCTCAGAGTCTCTGCTCCAAAATCGCTGAATTTGTGGTAAAACCACCTCAGTGGTGCAGGACACACATCATGAAGGGTGCTGAAGTCAAAAGCAACAGCTTGAACTGTTTTTCGTGAGCTTGCTGAAAAATTGTAGCCTTGGTCTTCCCATATTGTTCAGGTGCTTTGGCTGTCTCAGTAGACGTGAGCTCCTCATAATTTAACTGCATTTCTTTTGTAGTTGTGGCTTCATGTTTCAGTGTAGAAAAGAACAGTTGATCATGCTGAGTAACTATTGTTTCTACCTTTTAAATTTAATTTCTACCCCTGCAGAAACTTTGCAGCAGTTACAAATTCCAGGAAACTAAGAGGAAAAATGCTCAAGCCTGAGTCTATTTCTTTTCTTCCATATTTGCTAAGAGAAACAAAGATGGCCTTGAAGTGTACTTCAGCTTGAGAATTATGAATGTGGAATATCTTTGTCAGTGATGGAGGAATATTCCAGAGTAGGTGACCTTACAATGGTAAGCCTGGCCTCAGCCTCCGTGTATTTGCTGTTAAACTTTTGCTCCAAATGTTTTAGCTAAACTTCACTGCCAAGACATACTCAGCCAGGGAGCAGTTTTGAGTAGACAGGGAATACAGAAAGATGACACACTGAAACCTGCAAGTTCCCTGTGAGCTCTCTTCCTTGGGGAGACATGAAGGGATTCGTCAACACAATCAGAGGCTCAGGAGAGTTTAAGACCGTTAAGAATGGATGGGAAGGAGCTGAAAGAGAGAGGCAAGTGGAATGGGAAGAAACATACGGACAAAACAGCCTTGCCTTGAAGAGTGGTTAACCTTAGATTTTCCTGCTGAGTATTCCAAAGGCAAGAATGAACTTTTCCAGCTGGGAATGTAGTTACTGTCTAATGGCAGTATTCTCTCCTCAGGCTTCATGCAAACCTTCTAGTGATAGCAGTGAAGGATGCTATGAAGGATGTAGGGCTACATGGTTGCTATGCTGTAGGCACAGCAAATCGAGAGATGTCTGGCCTATGGCACAGAGATGGTGCAGAAAATGTCTTTGTAGCTTTTGAAACAAGTCTGTGACATCATTTTCATGTTGTATGAAGTGTTCATATCAAACGCTCATTGATTAGGAACAGTTGTTTACATGCAAAATACATGATTGTGGAAAAAGGAAACATGATCCAGCTTTTCTTTAATGCTCTCATGACAAGAAAGTTCTTTATGCAAGAGAGCCAAGCCTTTTAGTGTTGTAGCTTTGGTGTATAGCTTAGCCAATCTGCAAAAAGATTTTATTTCTTTTGGTTCTTACTTGAACCTTGGTCTTTTTTAAGCGTAGTCCAGAATAGTCAAGCCTGTTTTTTTGGGTCGGCGTGGTTCTTGTGCTATATAGGCAACTACATCAGTGACTGAGAGAACATGTAGAAATTAGGAATTGCTGCTTATTATTATGATGCTTATCATTTCAGAGGCCACATAAATCCTAGGTGTAACAAAACAGCACATCACATAGTCATGGTATGTGGGCTGTGTATTCTGCAGTGCTGTGTTGGTAAATAATAGGTTTAATTAATTTATTAATTTACCGTAGTTAGTCTTTTTCTAATTTATCTCAATAGCAGAGAAGATTGAGTTTCATGGTTAATTTTGCTTTCAAGTAATTTTAGTCTTGCTTCTTAGTGGAAAGCAACTGAATACACCTGCTTGAATTTTGGTAATGAAACCATCTTTCATATGGAAAATAAATGTTCCATATTGTTAACTAGGGTAATTCCTGGTTTGGGGTTTTGATCTCTGTTCCAAATCCAAGCATGTCTGATCCAAATCAGTTTGTGGGGTAATGTTTAGCCAGTTTGTAACCCATGACAGTTTTGAAACATGACTCTGCCAAAGTCTTACACTGTAGTGCATTGCTTTGGTGCTTTTGAAAATGGTGTGCACGTGGATATGAGTGACACCCTTCTAAAATAAATACAGATGTCTACCAGAAAAAGTCCTTCCAGTGATGTCAAACAGATGAGTTTGCTTTCCCTGTATAAGCAAGCCCTTAGGTGATAAGATTTGCTACAGGCTTCTACCAAGGTCTGGAAATGTTGAAAAGCAAAATGCAAATGTGCTGCTGCTGGTAGCTGCAGGCTGTTACCCCAAGCAGCTCAGAATAAGGCTAAATGTGACTAGAAAAATGAGTAGTAGTCATTTGGGAACCTGATGTGATGGCAACTCTCCACCTTTGTTAGGAAGCAAATAACAATTGGATATTTGATATTGTTTTAAACTTGTGAGAAAACTGAGGTCTTGAATAGAAAAGAATGTTAGCACAGTTAAAAAGGGCTGTTGCATGAGCTAGTTTCTTGTACCACAGTCTTTTGTTCTTTGCAGTTGTGGAAGTAGTTTCTAAACATTCATTCTAATGCTCTTAATACTCTCTTCTTTTTCTGTTTGGCAGAATATATCTGACCAAGGCTTTATCTTTATTCCTTGACTTCTTGATTCTAAAAGGGAAAAAAACCCCACTGCTCCATTATTTTGTATAAAATATATATTCAAATGCATTTGCTGCTAACAGGATCTCATTACAGAGCACTAGACTTGGAGCTTGTTCATGTGAATAAAGTAGTAAATACACACCCTTCCTTTGCAGTCTCCAAAATATGTTGATCAGAGCTACCTCTCAAGTGTAACTGTTCCATTAAAGGTTGTGCACAAACATCCTTAGTTGACATACAATATTCTGTGCTAGATTCATTTAGATACCACCAAAATTGTGCTTCTGCCAGTATAGTCTGTTTTTTTCAGAGAACTGATGTTAATTGTTCTGGCAAAATAACTTTTTTGCCTGTGTAAACCACATCTTGACTAGGCAGATTTGCTAGTATAGCTATTGTAGCAAAGCTCTTCTGCTGCAGGAAAGACCTTATTGATAATACTGTGAGGTTCCCACAGTAGATGAAAGGCACAATACAAAGGGCTTTATAAACATGAATTAAGCTTCATGACACCCTTGTGAAATAAAACATTCTTCTAGCTTGCCAATGTCTAGTTTCTTTTAATATGAGATGTTTTGCAGGGATGAGAAGGAAGTGTGGAAGATTCAGAGTTGAGGGAGTAATGTCTGGTAGCATTATAGTGTTGATAAACTAAACAAATTTCTAACCTGTTGCAATCCCCTGCCATCTCTGTCTGATGTTTAAAATGTCCTAGCAAAATCAGTGCTTCTGGTTGCTGGTTTCATCAGATCTTTTGACAGTATGAGGATTTTGGATGCTGACACTTGTCAATTCCTTTTTTATTGAAAACATAGAGCTGGCTTTTGTGTATGTGGTGTTCTCATTAACACTGCTTTTAACTGTAGTGTTCTCTCTGACTGATTTGCATTAAGCTCCTTCAGTCCCATACTGTTCATGTGGTAGTTCAGAGTATGAACAGCTTACGCAGTTGAGGGACCTCAAAGGGAATGGAGATAGGAATAAACTATAGATTTATGCACAAGAATTATTTTAAACTCAAATCGCTCAAAAGTCAGAGTAATCTGATAGTGAGTTCACCCATGTGGTGACATTTTTGTGTGTTGATTATCGTGTAGTCTTTAATTACATTATCACATTCTATTTATTCCTTTTCATTTCTTAGGGAACAAGGAACAGAAGAACTATGCTGGCATGTAGGCTAATTTTCTTCTCTACTATTCATCAGCATTGCTTTTGAATTCAGCCTGTAAATCTTTAGGGCAAGCCCAGACACTCTTGCAGCTCTCTGTTAAACATTTAATACATCTCAAGAATTTAAGTAGGCTGTACAATTTAGTCACTTCCCAGTTCTTGGCCTTCAGGTGATGGTAATTGTTTTCACAAACAAGATACCTTTCCACACCAAATGTAGCAAGGAAGTAACTTTTGGAAAGCTATCCCAGGTCTCCTGGAGTCTGGGTGATGGTGGAGACATCTGACAGGGTTCCTGTCCTAACCCTTCCTCCATGCTAGAGAAAGTTCCAGGAACTGTTTGGCAGCGTGCCTGATCCTTCAAGAGGTATTTTCTCTAATCAGGAGTATTTCTGTGCTCTGTTTCCACAGCAACAGCACACTTTTTTTCTTTTTTTTTCCTCTCTGAAGGTGACTGCTGCCTTGAGAATCAGACCTGCGGAGAAGCTTGGCCTTCTTGTCCCCTATTGAGATTTCAGATTACACGGGTGAAGAGTGGAAGGAGTAGGATGGGGAGGTTGTGACTCTTGGCAGAGACAGTGTGATTATGAAGTGACAGTGGAAGTAATGACTCTTACTTAATTGTGGGTTTTAGTGTTACTAATATGATTTGTTTTGAAAGTCATATCCTGGGTCTGGGTCAGTAGTGACAATCAACACAGCCTTTGGCATGAGCTCTTCTGTCCACCTACTCATAGACACTTTAAGTTTGCATGTCACATTAAAAAAACTATTCTTTTGTCACAGCATTTGTACTGGTATTGTGAGGAAGGAATGAGATCATGTTTAATTCTCCACTGAAATAAGCTCTAAGTGTTAAGCCACCTCTTGGGCCTGGTATCTCCTGTAGGTATCACGACACTTCCCTTCGAACTAAAGTGCCCATGCCTGTCTCAATGCCTGTTGCAGTGTGGAGGACTAAGAACCCTTCCATATCTGAAATATTCCCACAGATCAGCCCCTTCTTGTTATCATTTAAAGGTGGGTGAGAACAGAAGCATGTGGCTTGATACTGATCTCTTGCTGGGGTCGCCTTTTTTCATCTCTAGTTAAGAAAGCAGTCTCCTCTTATGTGGGTGCCTAGTGCAAGTCTAAATACAATTGTTTTGGTTTTTTTCAACAGTTTATTTTGCCTCTTCCCTAGTATTCAGCTCCTAAGAACTAAGCTGTCATATTTTCTTGCAAAGCATATAATTTTTGGTACTGCGCTGCTCCCTGTGAATTTTCTTCCCTCTCCTTTACTCTTCCCTTTCTTAGGAATTCCATGTTCTAGGAAGTGTTGTTGTAAGTGCTGTTCTGCTTTTAACACGCTCACTAACTCAGTAGGTCATGGAATAATTTAAAATTCCATTTAATTTAAAATTAGACAAGTCAATTGTATTAATAATATTTGATTTAGGAATCTCTGTTCCTTTCAGAGTGAATGTCTGAAGCAGTTTCTGTCACTGTGTTATGCTTTTGCAGTAAAGACTTCTGCTTGATGTTAGAGTGTGGGGGCTCTTTACCATCAGTATTTTAGTTCCCAGCATTTTTGAGTGAGGACGTCAGAAGTTCTGTATTTTTCTTTGACAAACAGTCAGTGGATGTGTTGACTGGTGAAATGAACAGCTAATGTATGAAACCACATGATCTGGGGTGATCCTGGAAAGGCACATTGTTTGTCACCATCTTTAGAGTACTAAGGCCAGAAATGCATTCTATCCATATAATGTTTATCCATCTAAAATATTAAAAGCTGGTCAGGATTCAGCATCCAAATCAGAAATGTCACATGTATACAAAAGCCAGAGATTAATAAAAATACCTTTTATTACTTTCTCATTATAAGTACAGCTGGATGTACTTTACTTTTTAAAAATCTTGTGTTTAGTTCAAAGATGAAGAGCATTCCAATACTGAGCCTTTTAAAAATTGAAAATTAAGTTTATGATTTCAAGTCTTACACTGCTTCCCTTCAGCTCTTTCTGATTATATCTAGCTCTTTTTGACTCCACATTGAAAAAAGTGTACATTTTTAGTTTACTCAAGAAGTTGTTTATTACAAGACCAGAGCAAAAAATTCCATGTCTGTTTAACATTCAGTAATTTGCCATTAAGCTACTTGACACAAGTTAAAATTTATGTTAGTACTGTCTTGATTAAACAGCACTCATTATCACTCACTCTGATTTGGCCAAATTGGTTTCCTAGCAAATGTCTCAATAAAAGAGCTCATTCTAACATGAGATACTATGGATTTCCAAATTGAGTGTATTGCAGTAATGTTTTGCACTTCCATACCATCTTTCATTTTGAAGCGTTTCAGACAATCATGTATGATATTGGGAAAATGTATTAGGTAATACAATGACCAAAGCAAATTATTAGATTTTAAAGAGCTAGAGGACATTTTATAGTTTCAGCAGGTGTCTTGTATTACACTTTTTAGTGTTTAGCACAAAGTAGTTGTCTACTGGTTTCTAGTACAAACCTCACTTCCCATAGTTTGCAGAAGAAGGTTTGAGTTAACCCTCTGAAGGTTAAGACAGATGCCTGTTTTTATATTAAATACTTGAAACCACAACTTCAAACTACTTTTTGAGTAATGCTTTTCATCCAATCTTAGAATCTTTAGTGCTCTTCAATCCTCTTGTCTTTCATACAGAAAATACTTGTGATTTCACATCTTTATCTCCAATTATTCTTTGGTGCCTACTTGCAGCATCACTTAAAACTCTTGTCATATAGGCTTTGCCAAACTGAAAGAACACTGAAGTCCAGAGGACACTTTTTTCTGTGTGCAGCGTTAGCTTCAAAGCTATGAGTTAAAACATTTGCTCCTTAAGTACTCACAATTTGGTTTTATGTATTTTGTTACTTCAGTTTATGTATGCAAGCAAAGCTAATATAAATCATGATCGTGCCTATGCAAAGATAAGGATTTTTATATGTTCAAATTGTTTGCCTGTCATATGCTTTTCCAGCTCCCATTTTCCAGCCTCTTCAGCATTCAGGGATTGGATTATAGTTGCAGTGTAGTGCAAAGCAGATACCTGACACATGATATCAAACAAGTCTCTGCCTTATTTTTTTTTCTCTTTAAGAATTGGACTTACTGTGTTTAGCATTTACTTAATGGTTAGGTTTATCAATTTTATTTTACAGATAATCTAACTGAGAGCAGACACTGAAGGCAATTTGCCAAAGATTCCCAGTATTTCCTGTAATTCTGATTGTGTTTTCCTGATTTGATTTGGAATGATTCAATTAAGAACTATATGTAATTTCATAGATGTGTGATGTATCAAATTTGTGGCTCATCAGATAACGTTGACTCACCATTTCCCTTTGTGCATGAGCCTGGCTTCTTGTAACCACAACTCATTTTATTGCCAAATTTTCCCAAGCTTAGTGTTACACGGGCCATCTTGTAAGGTTGATGGTCATGTTACATTACAAGGTGAATACTTCACTTGGATTTCTGTCATCCCTGAAAGCAAAGAGTACTTTTTTGGATGTATAAATGTTACAATTTCTTGTATTTGTTAGGTTTTTATATAACTCAAAGGCAGATGAAGTGGTCTTAAATGAGGGGCTAATATTTAAGTGCTGAAGGCAAAAGTTAAAGAAACTGAGGAGCAATTAACAGGCTGAGAAGGTGGAGAAGAGAGTTGGCATAGCCAGGAGACTGCAGGGGAGCCCCCTTGGCCACCTTTTGACCCCAAAGTCCCTGTAGTCTCTTGGCTGCGCTGCTGTCGGGGAGGTGCTGGTTGCGGGAGCTTGGAGTCCAGTCTAGCCTGGTGCTGTAACATTTAAAGGAAATGAAGGCTATGGCAAATGATAGCTGGTAAGAGATCCAGTGAAGCTTTCTGAGGCACTAATGGTCCTCGAAGTGGAGTTCTCTTACATTATTCATGGCCTTTAAGCTTTTAGCCAAGCTGAGCACTCTGCACTGAAGTGTGATATCAGAAGGTAAAAGAAAATTAACCCTATAGTGATATATTGAAAGTTTCTTGCCGAAGCGATAATTACGGCAGAGTGTTGAGGGGATAGAAGCATGTCTGAGAGAGGGAGAAACTGATTTCAAATCTGAACTGATCTAAGGAAGTGCTCAAGCAGGAATACTTTGCAGCAAAATGATAGAAAGACTGCTTGAACCTATATATAGGTCCTGGAGTCCCTTCCTGCCTTAGCCTTCCTCATCAAAGTATGTCTTCTAAGCTTCAAAAGAAGGTATGACGTAGAGATGCAGGATGAACTACTGAAGGCTTTGCTGCGGAAGGCTTCTGTATATTAAGACTGACTGAAGAAGCTAAGGCTTTTCAATGACTCTGTGATCAGGTACCAGAAACCCATATCTGAATTCCAGCTCAGTTCTGTAAATTATACTGTGTTTGTGATTGTTCATTTGAACATGTTTACCTTTCCTTAGGTAAACTCCTTATGTTAGAGATTTTTCCTCTTCATCCTCTCCCTCCTACTATTTTTAATTTATCCCATCATTACATACAGTGGGGCTGTGTGCTCAAGGGGGCTTTTAGGAATTGTTCAGAAACAGGAGGCTTTCGATGCTGTATATCTGTAGTGGTAATTGATCTGAAATATTAGTGCTGGAGTGGTCTCTTATATCCAGCTTTTACTCCCTGTCTGTCCCCTAGCTCCTCTGAGGTTTCACAGCAAGTGTCCAGAATGTCAAAGTACTGGCGAATGACCTCACTCAGAGGATGAGCTACTTTGGGGAGGGAGTGGAGAAGGTGACAGTAGATAGTTTATGCAACACCGAAGGGACTTCTAAGGTGTCTAAATTTCAATCTATTGTATGTACCTTTTTGTCTATAGAACAAAAATATATTACTTTGGAGGCAGGAAAGATGGCATGTGGTAGAAGAATGCAACACCTGTGCCAAGCACTGGTCAACTTGTGAGCACAGAACACCTATTTCCTCATCTGTTCACACAATCTTTATATCCAGTTTCTTCCTTTCCCCTTCATACTTAAAGAAAACTATGTTCAAGGATAGCATTTTTGAAAGCAGAATATTACTTAGAAGCATAAGGCTTTTAGTTTAAAAGTCAGTTCTGAAAATTTTACCTTGAAATGTGTGTGTCTTCTAGGCTGGAGTTATTTTGTTTTTGTTGGAGCCAAGAATTTAATGCAACTGGCACTTGACATAAGTCTTAAGAATAATTTGATTAAAAGACTGTGCGTTGGAGTCCAGCAGTCTGGAATAAAGGATCTCAGTGAACAGTATATCTCTGTATGCTCTGATTCTGAGGAGAGATTAAAAATGTTTGAGCCACAACAAGAAAGACCAACCGGAAAATGATACGTAGAACACAGTGACTAGTACTAATAACTACATATATATAACTCATAACTAATGACTGTATCATAACTGCACCCAGGACACTTCAAAAACAGAAAGGCGAAGAGTTTGGAAGAACCCAAACAAACCCCAAACATTCTTGTGAAGACCTGTCAAGGTTGTTGCTCTGGGATTGTGCTCTTGGTTGTGCAGCCTCATGGCAGCATCTGAAATGAGATGTTGCTGTTTTACCCCTTGGACAATTTTCAGGCTACTGAACGTTTCTTTTGCTGGCAGATACCAGCAATACATACTACTGAATTCTCTGGAGATACAAATGTTACTAATATCACTAAAATGGCAGCTTTCAAGTGATGATTAAGCAAAACTTTCAACACAGTTTCTCAAAGTATGCTAAGCAGTTAAACTCTGACATTGGTCCAACTATGGCATTTCCTTGTAACCATTGATGATGACAGATAATTTTCTTAATCTAGTGCTTTTGCTTCCATTTCCATCAAGATGTCCCATCGGTAACAAATGCAGTAGAAAAGGTGCTGGAAGTTCCAGAATGTCTATGTTGAAGGGCTTTAGCAGACCGAACTTTCCTCCTGCTTGGCTATGATCTTATAAGAGCCTTTTACAATAGCTCTGTTCTTGGTTAATTTTATGAATGATTGGAAAAAATCCTGTATTGTTTTGTCCATCTGTAGGTAATACTTTCAAATTCCTTGTATGTTCCTTATCTAAGGTAATCTCCGTAGTGTTACAGCCTCTATAATGGCACAAGTAGGTGAACCCTCTGGGGCCCCCCCAGCTCAGTCAGTCATAGCGGGGGGCTCTCTGTACACCTGCCCAGGTGTACACCAGGAGAGCCACACTTGAATTTCAGTCCAGCCTTCAATTCCTTCCTGTCAGCAATTGGAAGGGCACCTACAAGAGCCACTGGGGCAAGGGTGCAAACCTCTGACTTGAAGAAGCCACGTGCTTAGCCTCCATTCTAGTTAGTAGTAAAAAGGGAATGTACTGTGTTTTCACGGCAAGGTTTTCATAGCAGGAGATCTACAGGAGTGCCTTGTGTGAGAAGCTGCCAGAAGCTCCCCGTGTCTAGTGGATCCAATGCCAGCTGGCTCTAAGGTGGACCTGCTACTGGGCAAGGCCGAGCCCATGAGAGATGGTGGTAGTGCCTCAGGGATAATGTGGTTAAGAAGGGGGAAAAGTTGCTGCACAACAGCAATTGCAGCCAATGAGGGGAGTGAGGATATGTGAGACAAACAACTCTGCAGACATCAGGATCCATGCAGAAGGAGGGGCAGGAGGTGCTCCAGCTGATAGAACAGAGATTCCCCTGCAGCCCCTGGTGAGGCAGGCCCTTCTCCTGCAGCCCATGGAGGTCCATGGTGGAACTGGTATCCATCTGCAGCCCATGGAGACTGACCCCATGCTGAAGCAGGTGGATGCATTCTAAGGAGGCTGTGGCCTTGGGCCGCAGAAGCCTGTGCTGGAGCAGGCTCCTGACAGGATCTGTGGGGAGAGGAGTCCCTGCTGGAGCAGGTTTTCTGGCAGGACTTGTGTTTCTGAAGGACTGCACCCTGTGGAAGGGGACCCACCCTGGAGCAGTTGATGAAGAACTGCAGCCTATGGGATGGATTCACACTGGGGACTGTCTCCTGGGAGAGGGGTCCCACGCTGGAGCAGGGCAAGAGTGTGAGGAGTCCTCCACATACGGAGGAAGGAACAGCAGAGGCTGTGTGTAATGCACTGATGGCAACCCCCAATCCCCAATCCCCATGCACTGCTGGGGGGAGGAAGTAGAGAAAATCAGGAATAAATTTAGGCTTGAAAAGAAGGGAGGGCTGGGAGGAAGGTGTTCTTAAGATTTGGTTTTATTTCTCATTATCNGTCAGCAATTGGAAGGGCACCTACAAGAGCCACTGGGGCAAGGGTGCAAACCTCTGACTTGAAGAAGCCACGTGCTTAGCCTCCATTCTAGTTAGTAGTAAAAAGGGAATGTACTGTGTTTTCACGGCAAGGTTTTCATAGCAGGAGATCTACAGGAGTGCCTTGTGTGAGAAGCTGCCAGAAGCTCCCCGTGTCTAGTGGATCCAATGCCAGCTGGCTCTAAGGTGGACCTGCTACTGGGCAAGGCCGAGCCCATGAGAGATGGTGGTAGTGCCTCAGGGATAATGTGGTTAAGAAGGGGGAAAAGTTGCTGCACAACAGCAATTGCAGCCAATGAGGGGAGTGAGGATATGTGAGACAAACAACTCTGCAGACATCAGGATCCATGCAGAAGGAGGGGCAGGAGGTGCTCCAGCTGATGGAGCAGAGATTCCCCTGCAGCCCCTGGTGAGGCAGGCCCTTCTCCTGCAGCCCATGGAGATCCATGGTGGAACTGGTATCCATCTGCAGCCCATGGAGACTGACCCCATGCTGAAGCAGGTGGATGCATTCTAAGGAGGCTGTGGCCTTGGGCCGCAGAAGCCTGTGCTGGAGCAGGCTCCTGACAGGATCTGTGGGGAGAGGAGTCCCTGCTAGAGCAGGTTTTCTGGCAGGACTTGTGTTTCTGAAGGACTGCACCCTGTGGAAGGGGACCCACCCTGGAGCAGTTGATGAAGAACTGCAGCCTATGGGATGGATTCACACTGGGGACTGTCTCCTGGGAGAGGGGTCCCACGCTGGAGCAGGGCAAGAGTGTGAGGAGTCCTCCACATACGGAGGAAGGAACAGCAGAGGCTGTGTGTAATGCACTGATGGCAACCCCCAATCCCCAATCCCCATGCACTGCTGGGGGGAGGAAGTAGAGAAAATCAGGAATAAATTTAGGCTTGAAAAGAAGGGAGGGCTGGGAGGAAGGTGTTCTTAAGATTTGGTTTTATTTCTCATTATCCAACTGTGATCTGATTGGTAATAAATGAAATTATTTTTTTCCCTAAGTCGAGTCTGTTGTACCTGTGATGGTTATTGGTGAGTGACTTCCCTGTCCTTATCTCGACTCATGAGCCTTTTGTTATATTTCCTTTCCCATGTTCAGCTGAAGGAGAGGAGTGATAGAGCAGCTTCAGTGGGCACCTGGCCAAGGTCACCCCACCACAGGCAAATAAAAAGCAGTAGTCCAAGGGTGAGAGAGCAGGGAAACACCACTCCTTTCTGTCAGTAATGTGACAGGAAAGTCCTGCTCTGGAGAACAGGTAAGCTTAGCCTGGGAAATAAGGGGGAGGAATTGGAGACTGGGTTTCTCATGCAGCATACTGGCTCCATTTGAGTGTACAGCATGCCTGCTATGCTTAATAGTGTATTGAAATAGTTTTAAGCAGGCTGTGAAGCTGGAGCTGTGTTGAGTTAAGGTAGAGGTCAGTGTGTTGTAACTGTTGGCTGAGCATTGCTAACAACATTGTGTACTTTTACATTAATAAACTGCTTGACCAGAAAAATTTAGGTGTATGATTCTTCATCATAATGTTTGTAGTTTTATGTGACAAAGCCCAACAAATCACAAAAGGCTGTTATTTTTCTGTGTTTGTAATATTTCTCTTCATGGCCTAACTGAACATGTGAAATGATGCTCTTGGGGCCAGATTTTTCCTCCAGAATGCAGAGAAGCATGTATTTATGGTTTTAAATTTTAAACCATGCTTGTCAAGTGTTTTAAAGCAAGAAAATCCCAGGAAAGAGAGAAACGGGTATCTCCCATTTGAAGTGGTGTGCAGGCATAATAATGCCTGGGAAACTGGTACAGAGTGGCACTTCAACCCCTGCAGGCACTGGTGGCAGTGGAACAGAGGAAATTTTTAAAGAGTATCAATGTAGACAAGCCCAGCACTTGCTTATATGGAACGAATTAGTCCAGAAGATTTTATCTTCTGTTTAGGTTTGCTGTTCCCTGCCCATGTCATACCTCCTCGCTCTTCTCCTTCCGTCTGACTTCTTTTGCAGGTGAGGCTCCCCTTCCCTGAGCTTTGTTTGAAGAGGGTGTGAGAGACATTAGCAGAACTTTGAAGAAAGGTGTGCAGCTGTATTGCCATTATTGTCAAGAGAGTTTAGAACACTTGGGATGGTGATTGCTGGAGGCAAAATGCTGCTTCAGACCTTTTTAAGATATAGTTGAGTGGAGACTGCTAGGTATAAAGAGGCCATATGGGTTGAAGGAGCAATTACAGGAGAGCACTCCAGAGCAGCTGAAGTGGGAAAAAAAGTATTTCCCAAGTCCTGACACCTCCCGCCCTCCCCGCCCTCTTTGACAGGAATATGTTTACATAAATTGTAGGAAAACTGCTCTAAAATTCCCATGGGTAAAAATACTTTCAGATATCTAAAATTTTGTGTATGTATACATATATATATACAAAACATATAAATATATGTGTATATTTCCATGGGGACAATAGAGAATGTGTGATATAAACCACCCTTGATCTTTGGCACATCATCTGTTTATTCCATCAGATTTGTTCAGCGCTTCCTTGCTCTCAGAGGTTGCAGAAACCAGCTAAGTATCCCTCCTGAGGGCACCAGTGTCCTGAAAGTCTTTGTTCTGGACCCCCACCTGTGCACTGCTTCCCCAGGAATCCAGGGACTGCCCTCAAGCTCAGGCCTCAGCCTTGGGTCCCAGTCTGAGTGGTGTGATAGCTGTGCCTGTCTCCTCTTCTGTCTCCAGCATTGTTTCCTGGATGGACCATGGTCTTGTACAGTCTCTGGCTCCATTTCCTTTTGCTGTGAACTGGATCCCTGGGTTGCCCTTGGTCCTGTTCCATCATTCGTTTTACTTGGGATTGTCATGGACTTTGTCACCAGCACACAGCTCTGTCTGCCATGTTCAGATATGGTGGCACTGCAGCCCCTAAGTGCCCTGGGATCTCCACTCTCTCTTTTGGAGCATCCAGTCCTTGAGGCACCCTGAGACCACAAGGCATCATAAAGTAACCACAAGAGATGAAACAAATGACTTGCAAAATCACTGTCTCTTTATGAAGCTGAAATAGTTGTAAAGATGAAAACACGAGAACAGAGGGTTAGAATGGTTCTTTTCTTGCTGATGGTATTTTGAGACAGTGGGTTATTGGTTGTTTTTTTGGTTTTGGTTTTTTTTTTTAAAGATGTTCCTGCCTGACACCAACCACCCACAGTGCTGGTAAACAACACATGGGACACAGCAAAAGATACTTTCTCTCTCCTTATACTTGCTGCAGGACCAACAGTGGTCTGTCCCTCGTAGTTATGTGTCTTGACCGCTAAACCATGTTTAGGAGGTCTCTAGGAACTGTCAAAATGCCTACAGAAACTTGATTTTAAGAAGTATTTAAGATTTTAAGACCAGTATAGTTGATTACTGTTGTCTTACCTTCTGTGGAAGCTTTGCCTATACATATTTCTGTTACCTCTTTTCTTAAGCTTAAACTAAAAGTTCTTTGTTCTGCATTTCTGTGGCACATTTCATAAGACTTTTTATTGCTAGTAGCTACAGTGATACAACTTCATGTTTTTTCTGCAGATGAAACTGCTGCTGATATGTCTTCTCCATTTTCCGTAGTGGATCAGTCCATCAAAATACAAAGTCCTTCCCTTGTCAGCAGTACTCTGTTTAAGAAAAATCTTCTGTAGAAGATTTTTATATTACACTTTTCCTAAATGTTTACTGTTACAATTTTCCATGAAAACAGTGGGTTTCTGTGCTTTCTGATTAATATTTATTGTTATTAATTCAAGTTTTCTTGCTACGTATATTAATATTTTATAATATTTTTAACATCAGTATAGTGCTAAAGCAAGCACTGCAGGATAATTGTTTGTGATGTGAATGTGTATAGTCTCAAATTATCCACATTTTTTACCCGAGAGTTTCATTATGTATTCCCTTGTTCTTTTGTTAGGAAACCAGACGATTAGTTCTTTAACTGTCTAGTCTCTTCTCCTGTCTATTTTGGATTTTCTTCATGTGCTTCTTAAAGCTCTTGCTGGATTTAAAAAAAAAAAGACAGTAGAAAACCAACGAACTTTAGATGGTTTTCTTTGTTTTTCTCAATTGGCAATTTCAATCCATTACTTCAATGTTTTTCTGTTTTATGATCAAGTGGTGAGAACTGAACAGTGTTTCCCAGCAGAAACCACATGGTAGCTCTTGTACTACTCACCTTTTAGTTTCTTATGCATCTTAATATAACTTAATGTGTATTTTTACTTCCTTTTTTCTTGTTGCTACTCAATGAGCACACAGTGTGCCTTCATGAAGGTGTCTAGTTTTTCATTTTTTTTTCCAGTTATTCATTTATTTATGACCCTGTTCAACAAGAAGTATGAGTGGTTATAATTTTCACTGTTTAGTACTTTGCTTAAATGTGATGTGTCATCATGTTTCTTCTACTTAATTCAGTTCTTCTCAGAGGAATACATATATATGAAATTATTATTTGGATTACAGTCTATTTGTATTGCCAAAGTGCACAGAGTCCTCAGCACAGGTCAGATGCCAGCTGTTTTATATGCTCTATGAATGCAGTACAGAAACCCAAATCCTTCATTTGAATTCATTTGCAAGCTACAGAAGTCAGGTTTATTAATCAAAACCTCACTGTGCCATCGTTTCTGCATCTTTAGAGTACAGCATCTGCTACTTCAAATCTTTGAAATCTTTTCCTGGTGTTATGTTTGATTAGTTCAAATAGATGTATTTTCTGTTCACCAGTATTATGATTTTATCAAACAGCTTGCTCTATGTCAGTATTATGTGCCATTTTTCAGAATTTGTGTTCTGCATTTTGTATCATGATTTCTGTGATATGAAAATTGCTTCCATATGAATTAGATTCTGTTTTTCTCCTAGTAGAGAACATTTTTAATAGACTCTTTGTAATCCTCTGCAAATCACGATTTTTTTCCTACCTCATTAATGTGATGTACTCTGGTTTGTAGCCCACTGTGATTACAGCCTGTTGACTGCTGTCGTTCTGCTGCATTTCAGTTCTGCTTGTTAGGTCGTTCTCTTCTTGTCTGGCAGAGTCATTTTCTCTTTTATGCAATTCTTCATCCTACATCAGCCTCTTGAGTCCCAGATGTTACTGGTCTGAAAATGGGACAAATATTAACCCTGAACTAAGAAGACCCCAAACACTCACTTTTACCATTTTTTACAGTCTACCATGTGTGAATGCATCTTATGTCTCTCACAGGGAGAACATTTTGAAAGGGCTCAGGACTGTTTCACAGCCTATCATTTCCACGTTCCTCTGCTGTGAGGGATACCTGGAGTAACAATAGGCTGCACAGATAAACCAGTTATCCAGATTCTCCAGCTGTGTTTCCCCCTACCCTTTTCCTTTACCACCTACCTTGTGGCCACTGTTCAGTGCTGTTCTGTCCATAGGCAGCCTGTGCTAGTAACTGTTACATACACAGGGCTCATCATCCACTTGTCAGCAATTACGTGTTATTTCCATACCACAGCTTCAAATCTATCCCTGTCTTCAGAGCTCTAGACAGACCTTTCTTTCTGATGTTACCTTGGTTATAGAGCTTCTCAGTTCTGCAAGGGGGAAAGGAGGATCTGCTGCAGAGAGGATGGTTTAAAGAAAAATCCTGGTCAGAGTGCTTTTCTAGTAGGGAGATGTGCATTTCTATTTCTACCAGCATCCTAAGTAGTCAGAATTAATGTGCTTTGTGCTGGGCATGTACTGATGCTTTCTGTAGCAGGAAGATGTAGGGTGGTTGTTGTGTTTGCAGCAGCAAGGTGAGTGATAACATATGTGGAGACCTGATTGTGCCAGCATTGGGTATGCAGAGGCCTCTTTTCGTTCATCAGCACAGCAGCAAGCACAGGGTCTCGCTGTCCTCTTCATCTGGCTCAGGGAGCTGTTCCCTATATCCCTGAGCTTTGCTGGGGTCAGGGAAGGTATAGGTGAGGTGATCAAGGCAATGCGACTTTTATTTTTATTTATGTGAGGGCTGGGGAAAGCGCTACTTGTTTTGTAAGAACTTCATTGTGATGGATTAACTTTCCTCTTGAATGATTGCGTATGGTACATCCAAATGAGAGATTGCAAAGTGGCCCAGAGCCTGAGCAGAGCAATTAAAGGGCTCTGTGTGGGCAGAGAGGGCTCCCTTGGCACGGCTTCCTCAAGCACATGGGGTGTTGGGCTCCATGTGCCTTTGTTTCCTGAGGGAGCCAGCTCTCCCCCTGCTACTCCCAAGTGCTCCAGTAGGTCCCTAATGAACCTCAGCGGGAAAAGACGAAATTCAGTTCATGAATAGCTTTACAGTCCTCTTTCTCCCGCCCACCTCGCTCTCTGTCCTGGGAATGTGCTGCCCACACAGTGACCAGAGAGGAATCTGGAGACATTTGCAAGATAATGCCATATCAAATGTTCCATTCTTACACTTTCTTCTTAAATTTTCAAGACTGTTTACATATTTTCCTTCAGTTTTCATTAATAAGCACACTACTCCGAGACTAAAAATGGGGAAACCCATTTCCAAATGTGCAAAGCCACATAGCTGTAATAAATTGCTTTAATTATGTATGGTGTGGTTAGTTTCTGGAAGCTTATGGTGCATTTTGCCTGCAACAAGTAGCCTTTCCTGTTTGCTTGCTGCTGTTTACCAGGCTGGCTGTCCTCCCAAAGTAATCCTCATCCAAATTCTCCACTTGACAAATGCTCACCAAGAGCCTTTTTGATCCTCAAATGCTCAGTGTCATCTTGGATATTGCTCTGGCAGACAGCAAAAGGTAGAGACTACATCTTCTCATTAGGAATTTAGTGTCATATAATGGTTTTAGGTCATATGTTTTTCATCTGGTTTATGATGTTTTTAGAAAGATATAAAGTTACAGCTCAAGGCAGAGTGAATATAGTTTCAGGCAACTAGTAAGCACAGGTGGAGGTCATTTATATCATCTTCCTCAGGCTATCTCAGCTCCTGGAACTTGGGCAGTGCTGTTGCGTGCTTTTCTAAAGTTGCTGTTTTTCCTGGTAGGTTTTTTCCTTCCTTCTTTGTTTCTTTCCTTTACTGTTTGGGAACATTGGGAACGTGTGGTGTCAAAGTTAGGATTCTTTATTTTTGAATGGCAATAGCTACAAAAGCATAATTATCTTATTTCTGGCTAAATAATATTTCGTACTCTTTTTTTCTTGCCCACCATTGCCTGCATTTGATCTGTTGCTTTTTATTTCATTGAAAAGGAACAAGCTTTTTAACTCTTTCACCTTTTGTAGTGTAGATTGCTTTGGAGTTACTAAGCTGAAGATATTCCCTATGACAATCAGTGTCTTAAGGTGTTAGGAGGTATGAGAAAAGGTCTTAGTTTGAAGACTTCCAGCTTGAAATTGAAAAGGAGATGGCAAAGGTTAAAGGGAATCTTTTCTAGTTTCTCTTAGTGCTTCACCCTATCTGCAGTGTGGAAAAGCTGTTCAGTACTGGTGGGATTAAATGCAGAGAAGAAATTACAATAAAATATACTCTTCCTCTGTAAAGAAATGATTTTTCAGAAAGTTCTGAGTCAATTTGGAGACCTAAAACATCCCTTCACATTATGATGATGTGTCTGTGCCCATCATACCCTTAGCCTTCTCTGAGGAGCTCTAGCAGAGGCAGCCACCGTGTCTAGAAATAACCTTCCCACAGCTGGTAAACTGATAGTGTTAATTTATTCCTCTGCTTGTAACTATCTGTGTGTGCAAAGGAGAGATACTTGCTCTTCCTTCCTGAAACTTTCTCCACAGAAGTTGCTCTGCTCTCAGGATACAATGGCTGTATTAATGAATTCATCAGTCACAATAATCTGATTCAATTGATGGGGAAGAGGGAGCCAACAGATGAAACAAACAGATTTTCTTAAAATATATGAGATACCAAATCAGTGACTGACTCAGCATTTAAATGGAAGTGTTGCTCAAGATATTTACTGGTAACTAATGTAATAAATTACACTATATGACTTTTCATCTATGAGAAAGGCTCATGTACTGTTGCAGAGACCTGTAAATAAAGGAGTTGCATGCAACGAAGTGTTGCATGTAAGAAATATCAGTTATATATTACTTTTTTAAAATGATGTATATATTTGTGTACATGCATTTTGCTTACTAATGAACTAGGATATGGACAGTATTATGGAGAGATTAGCATGGGTTTTAAGCCTTGTACAGGTACTTCAGCCAGGACGTCTTGAATGTGTTTTCAGGCATATAGGAAACTGAGAGTTGTGTAGGAAGGGAGTTGCTTTGTGTCGCTGAGGTTTCAGGGGCAATCCCCTGGAGTACAGAGATAATGGAGAGGAAGCTTTCTGTCAGGGAGCATATGTTTTTGCGGCGATTACACTGTGTATAGATTAGGACTTCTGGGAGGGAGGGAATGGAAAGATGTGCTTGGAACACAGGACCATCTGCCAGGACCTTGGCATAGTCATTTCATTAATGAGAAGCTTATTAGCTTGAGTCCAGCAGAGATAAGAAAGGCAGCAAAAGGGACAGAAAACTGTCATCCAGCTGCCATTGAAAAGGGGAAAAGATGGCTCTGATGACTTCTAAAATCTGGTTTTGGTAGAACTATTTGTGCTCTTCTACTAAGAAGATTCCAGTCTTCTTATTGCTGAATTTTTTTTTCCTAAATTTTGTGGTGCAATGCCGGCGCTCCTTGGTAAGGAAAACATAAAACTGAGGGTGAGCTGGAATGGGCAAGAAGGTTCTAGGAAAAAGGAAGGAACCATGATTTTTAGTTAGAAGTTGTTTTTTTATCAAATGACTGCCTTTTCCATTTGGTAGACACTTGAAGGTGAATTGTGTGAAGGTGAAGGTGTTGTTGGATATTTAATGTATGTGGTGACATGGGATAACACATGGAAGATACAACCCCGAGAGCACCACAGTTCCAGCCCTGGCTATGAAAGGAACCTCAGAGGGTGCACAGTCTGGCCTGTGTTTCAGATAAGGCAGAAAATCAGGGAATTGCTCTTGCTGGACACAAAATATTGCTCCAGAGGCAAAAAGGCAGTGGTTAGGAGCCTGTGAACAGTGTTCCTGTGACATCACATTCCTGATTCTGCTGCTGACATGGTAAGTGTCTGAGTTTGTGCTCTCTTTCTCCATTTTCCTGTTCTATAGATCAGAAAAATTCAAGTTAGCCTGTTTTAGAGAGTGCTCTGCTATTATTCTGTTGACAGAAGAGTTAAATGCTGTTGCGTTTAAACAGCTGTTTTTCTTCTGACAGTTTAGTCTGGGTGAGGGTGAGATGGCAGAGCCTTTGCCTGGAGAAAATGGTGGTTGGAAGTACAAAGTGGTTTTAGTGCTGGTGTTTGAGAAATTATTTCCCTTTTGTTTGATATTATACAGTTCAGGTTAGACTGGTAGTTCAGCTAAAGGGAAGGAATGAGAAAAAAATGTTTCCCATGAAAAGCCCTGTGATCTCCAGGTGCCTGGGTCCATGGGAACATGGATGTGTTCAGGACACAGTGTAAGGGTCATGCAATTCACCAGCAAGATGGTCTGTTAAATAAGGCTGGACAAGGACAATTTCTTTTTGCACTGCTAGGATGGAAAAAGCAATTTCCCCTGATGTTTTTGCTGATTTGTGAGGTAACTTAGATGGGGCATTGTCTCTGGCTTTGTCTATTGTAGATCTGTTGAAACAAAAGGAACATACGTTTTCAAAAAATGAGTTGAAAAATATAGCTTAGGAGTGTCAAAACACCTAAGCAAAGTGAGGCTTAACTGAAAGGGGTTTGGTTAGTCATCCACTTTGCAAATTCTCTTTTTGTATTGAGGATGGGAGAAGATTAGTGAGATGAAAATCTATGTTATTATAGTGATAAGAATGGGTTATGGCTGGATCCCAAAGGAGAAAGAAGTTTTTAGTATTATTAAAAAAACCCAACCCTTGGCTGTGATTCATGTTTAACGCTTAGGAGGTTCAATGCCAAAAAATTACTCTTAATAGTGTGTAGCATGGTGTTTATTTCTGTAAATGTATGTACAGATATATGTACAAATACTGACACAACATAAATTTAACTCCTGGCCCTGTGTTTGTTGAATTCAGTGGAAATACTTCTGATGGTTATGACAAGCATTTGATCAGATTCTTACACTGACATGTGAATGTAGTCTAAAATTCAAACTGAATCTTCTGCTTTTTTTCCTACCTGCCATAAAATGGAATAGAATTGATTCAAAGTCTTGAAAATATTTGTCCTGCACACCTCACCCTACTGTATTCTGTCTGCTGAAACACTGTTTGACAGTATTCTGCAGTGATGATGTTCACTTGCCATGTGGCATAGAATCATAGAACCATAGACTACCATGAGTTGGAAGGGACCCATCAGAATCATGAAGTCCAACTACTGGCCCTGTGCAGAACACCCCAAGAATCACATCATGTGCCTGAGAGCATTCTCCAAACTGACAGTTCATGTATTTTTTTCTCTCAAGTAGTGGAAGAATGTTGTTGGCCCCACAAGGGCACAGTAGGTCAAGGTTTTGGCTCAGTCTATGAGTCTAAAAGGCTTTGCACTTAGTGAGGCCATAAAGAAGCCTCCAGCTGGCTGGCTGCCTCTCTTAAAAACACAAGTGTGGCCTTATTCCGAAATGATGCTCAGGCAAATTTGTGTATGCCTCAGTGGCTTGGGATGAGAGAGGAGTGGGAGGGGACCCTTTGCTGATGTTCCAGTGAAGCCAGGAAAGTCAGATGTTTGCATGAAAACACAAGGAATTTAATCACTGATTGAATCAGAATGACTGTGAAAGGGTAGAGAAGGGAAGGGAAGACTGTGAGAGGGGAAGAGAAAGAATGATGGCAGCAGAGAGCTTTTAAATTGGGGTATGAAAAGAAATTAAGAAGGGAAGCAGAAATTTTCATTTTATTGAAAGCTCTCTTAGCTGTTCACGTGACCTATGAAATTGTGGAGCTCTGTGCAGCGTTTCCTTTCCAGCCACAGAGCACAGAGCTGAGTGCTGCCTGCATTAGGAATGTTATGTACAGCTTTGCTTTAGTGTCCTTCTGGGTGAGTGCCTCTTAAACAATGCTGCACAGATCTGCTTTAGTCACGCTTCCATGATCCAATCTGTAGGTACTGACACTTCTTCCTGATCATAACCCAGTGTCCTAGCGAATCTACAGGCTTTTTTGACAACTAATCTCAAAGCATTTATGGTGTTCCTTGAACTCAGATTGGTTGATCATGTGTACCTTTTTTCAGATGCCATTCTTCCTGTCAATTCAACCATAGTCAGACTGTTGACTTCAAAAGACTTAAGTGAAAGGATGTGGCCAAGTCCTTGCACCTGTAGCATTGTAAGAATTGATACTGCTCTCCTCAGCATTGTTCTGGGACTGCTCTCTCATAGCATGATCTGTGTCATTGTCTCATGACAAATAAGGAAAAAGAAAATTACTAGTTTATGCAAAGATTTTTTTCTGTACAAAATGAACAGTAGTATCAAGCATCTTCATATTTATAGTCTTTCAGTGTGGATTTGTGCACCAGATTGTTTTATCTCTGCATCCCAAAAAATATAAAGGAAGAGGGATGATAGAGTAAAATAGTGTATTTAAATACACTTCCAAACAAGCTGATATGGTAGCAGAGACCTCTGTGGATGGATCAGGTATCTATTTCCATTCCTGGGAAGGTTTGCTGATGGATTGAGCATTTATATGGCCAATCTTGGTGTCATTTGGGAGCCCCGAGGGAGGAGGGAACAGTCTGTTCAACATTTGTGTATTCCTCACCAGCTGACTGCACCTGCAGTCTTTATCATCAGTGACCCAGTACTGAGGCTTTTGGAAAGTAGCAGCAGTGAGGGGCAGAGCTTGGGAAGACTCTGTAGAAGGAGGAAGAAAGCCATCATACCTGAAATTTGGGGAAGATCCTGGAGATACATGTCTGTTTCTGAGCTGAATTTGGGGCCGAACATTAAGTAAGCATGTAAAAAGAATTGGGTGGGAATTTTTGATTTCTTCTTTCCCTTCACTCCCCTGAAAACATGAATTATTTTTACCTGTTTTCTCTGTTATGTGTATGCAAATTAAACAGGGGCAGATACAGCAAATCTGCTAACAAGTGAGTATCCTGTCAAGATACTGTATTTATTCTTTTAGATTGTGCTGAATGAAGCCCTATATCTGTAATTTTTACTTGGTTTATTGGATTGAGTATCTCTTCTCATTGCATATCTTTTCTGTACAGCCAGCTGTGCTATGGCCAGTTATTGAGCATCTTGTTAGTTACTACTGTGAACCTCTAAGTGCATAGAAAGAAAGTTGTTTAAACAGTGGAGTTGAACTGAATCATGGACAAAACTCCATTTTCTTTTTTTGCAGTGTGTCTTAACTGTCTTAGCAAATGTGTTCTATACCTTTTGTTTGGGTATAGATTTTTGATTTTATCTGTTTCTCCCTGTTATAAAAAATGAACAGTGTTAATTTTAGTTTTAATTAGTTGCTTGGTGGGGGTGAATCATAGTTTAGAATTGCAAATTCATATAATTGTAGGCACATTTGTGAGGTTAAGTGGGAAGCTGTTTATACTTCGTTTTTTCCCAACATCTTCGTATATGTTGGAGGAATCTCCTCTGCAATGTAGAGTGCACTTCATTTTATGTTAAAAGACAGAGATAAAAGTAAGCATGAGGAGACTGACTGCCCAGATCAAATATTGACAATTGTAAGGAAAAGCAAAAAGTCGGCAGGCTTCGAACTTAATTTTCTTTATTTAACAGAGGCATAAAATGAGAGAAATTACCCTCTTCCCCTTGAAATTCTCCATGATAGCTGTCAGCTTCACTGGGGGTCATAATTTAGGCACAAAGCTTTTACCTTAGCCTTTTGTTGACGTTAAGTTCATTCCTGTGGGATTTGGGCACCTAGGTGTTTTCAGGCTGTCTGTCTGGAAACCTAACACATGATGGCCTGTCATTAATCAGGTTCTTTGTTTGCTTTTTTAAAAAACGCCTTTTTTCTTAAGATAACAATGGCTTTGTGACTGGTGCAGAGGAATAAGGGGTTGCTTTGACTGCGTGAACCATGGTTTGTTAGGACCACCAAAAGACTTGTACCAAAATCAGTGTCTTTAGGAGCTGTAATGTGGAATGCTTTGAGGAGCATTAGCCTGAACAAGCCAATAGCAAAATAGCTTAAGTTATCTGAATGGGGTGAAAGGTTTAAATACAGTGCTGTACTACTTTAACCCAACAATTCACAGAATGCCTAATGCTATCAACTTAATTACAGCATTGCTGTCAGGAGGCAGGGTCTCTGTGGCAGGATGGAAACTGACGGTCTTTTAAGATATTTCTAATACATAAATCGTAATTGTTCCTTCTTCAAGACCCTTCTTTGCTCATTGAGGAACATTCAAAAATAAAGGGTAGGGGTGGGGAAGAAGAGATAATTGTAGCAATGGAGTTTAATCAGCTGAGAAGGCTATTTCTGTCCTCCCCACGTGATAAGAGCAAAAAGCAAAAGAGAACTAGGAGACGTATTTTCCTAGTATTTTAGTTGTAGCCATTCCCCCTTTCTTTACAAATTTATTCTCACAAAGGTGGCATGATTTTAGCTGCTAGGCTGCAGCACTGGGAAGAACACTACTGATAGCATTTTCCCCATTGATCTTGGTTGCAGTTGGTTTGCTTTTTGGGAGACATACAGCTAGTTGTGATAGCAGGGGAGAAAAGGACAGAGGCAAAGACAGAGAGCATTAGTCTTTTAACACTTCGCTACTTGCATTGGCTCTTCTGAAAATCAGGGTGCTGGAGCAGATGGGGTCACAGGCAGCTCAGAGCAGTGTGGCTGCAAGCAAGCACAGTCATGCTGATGGCAGACAGGCCTGAGCCACCTCCCCTCAGTGTCATCCATAGGCTTATAGGGAGGAATCATTTCCTTTGTGCAGGCAAGGTATGCCACATGCAAGATCTGAAGCAGGGCATTGGATGAATGATAAACCATGCTAAGCTATGTGCTTTACATTATCATACCATAGAACTAGCTGTCTGTCTGTCTATCTATCTATCTATCATAGAACTGTAGAACGGACCCACAAGGATCATCAAAATCCAAGAGCTGGCCCTGCTCAGGGCAGCCTCAAGAATCAGCCCTCATGTGCCTGAGAGTGTTATCCAAATGCTTCTTGAACTGTCATGATTAGTATCTTGACCTTGATGCTTCTCCTTCATCAGATATCTCTGCCTTTTTCTTCTGTTATGAAAATTTTGTTGGTGAATTATTTTGAAGACATGCAGGAGGGAAGGGAGGAATTGAAGAGATCAGTTCTAGAACTCTGAGAACTAGACTGCTTTCTCTTGTCAGAAATACAGATTCACTTAAAAGCTTCACTGTGTCTCAGAAACCATTTCCTTTCTCAGTCTGATTCTGCTCTATGCACATGAATGAGCCATAAAGGAATTATCATAAAATCACAGAATGGCTCAGGTTGGAAGGGACTTTAAAGATTATCTAGTTCCAACCTCCCTGCCATGGTCAGGGACACATTTCACGAGACCAAGGTGCTCCATGAGCATTTCCAGGGGTAGGACATCTTCAGCTTGTCTGGGCAACCTGTTACAGTGCCTCACCACCCTCACATTAAAGAATTTCTTCCTAATACCTAATCTAAACCTACCCTCTTTT